>PVLD010034824.1:0-12337 GCA_004027595.1 Dinomys branickii | reverse complement strand
ATAATTCTGTATTTCCTCAATCATTTTTGTATTAACAGAAGTGAAGATAACTTTATATTATACAGCATCCAGTGCAAATTCCCTACTATCTTCTCTATAATTTGGTATTTCCTTTAATGTTTTTGTGTTAACTAATGTGAAGATAACTATGTAATACAACATCCAGTGCTAATTCCCTACTATATTCTGTATAACTTTGCATTTTCTGTATTGTTAAAAATAAATAAATAAAAATAAATAAAAATAAAATGAAGCAGGGTAACTGTCCTGTTCTCATGCCAAGTGGATCTCAAGCCAAAACTGTTAACAAGAGACAAAGAAGATCACTGAATATGCTAAAAAAGAAAAATTCAACATGAAGACATAACAATTATAAATAAGTACATACTGAATGCTGAAATACCCAATTTCATGTAACAGATATGATATGACATAAAACGTCAGATAAACAGCATTACAATCATAGTGAAGGACTTTAATACCCCATTCAAACAAATAGGCCAACCAGACAAAAAAATCAATAAAGAAATACCAGAGTTGAACCAAACTGTTGAACAGACTTAATAGACACTACGGTTTCATCCAGTATATTTTTCACAGTGGGATGTGGAACTTTCTCCAAAATAGACCATATCATAGGCCATGAAGTATGATTCAGTAAACAAAATAGAATTGAAATGACCTCTTAGATACTATCAGATTATAACGGAGTCAAACTAAAAATTGACAGTGAATGAAACCACAGAAACTACACAAACAAATGGAAATGAAGTAAAGGACTTTTCCATAATGAACGAGTCACACAAGAAATCAAGAGAAAGAATTAAAAGGTCTTAGAACCAAATGACAACAGCAGCAGAATGTACCAAACTCTATGGGACACACTGAAAGCAGTTCTGAGAGGGAAGTTTATAGCTGTGAATGCCCATATTAGAAAAACAGAATGATCCCCCCAAAATGATCTAATTATGCTTTGCTAGGTATGAAAAACAAACAAAACAAATTTAATCCAAAACTTGGAGAAGAGAAGAAATTTTAAAAGTCAAATATGAAATTGGGATTCAAAATGAAAAGTATCAACGAAATAGAGAATTAATTCTTTGAAAAGATAAACAAGATTGATAAACCTTGAGCCAAATTTACCAAAAGAAGAAAAAACTCATATCAATGCGATTGGAAACAAAAAGGGTGAAATCACAGTGCATACCCCTGAAATTCAGTAGACTGTAAGAAACTACCACAAAAATTTATATTCCAATAAGAGAATCTAGATGCAATGGATAGATGCAATGGATAAATGCCTAGACACACATTAACTTCCAAAACTGAATGAGGAAAACATAAAACTCCTGTACAACTAATAACAGGCAATAAAATCAACAGTAATACAAACCCAGCCAACCAAAAATACGCCAAGACTTGATTTACCACAGAATTTTACCAGAATTTCAGGGAAGAACTAATGTTGATACACCTCAAACTCTTCCATGAAATTGAAAGGGAAAGAATATTGCCAAACTTGTTACTTTAAGCTAGCATCACCCTGAAACCAAAATCAGATAAGGACGCAAAGAGACAAAACTGCAGCTCAACTTCTTTAATTCACATAGCTGTAGAAATCTTCAGCAAGATACTTGCAAACAAAATGCAACAGACCACAAATAACATGATCAAGTTAGCTTCATTCTAGGTGCAGAATGTTTCAAAATAAATCATATAAATGCAACACAAATCAAAATCACATTATTATCTTGATAGGTGCGAAAAAGGTCTTTGACAAAATCCAACATCCATCCATAATAAAAACACTGAAGAAAATAGGTACAGAAGGGCCTTACGTTAATCTGATAAAAAGCCATTTATGACACACCCATGACTGACCTCATACTAAAGGATTCCCTCTAAATCCAAAACAAGACCAGAGTGTCCACTCTCACTACTCCTGTTCAGTACTTGAACTAATCAGAGCAATTAGGCAAGAAAAAGAAATAAAGGGATTTGAAAAGAACAGAAACGAGTGAAATTACCCTATTTGCAGGTGACATAATCCTTTTTAAAATTTATATTAAAAATACAGGAAGGAAAACATACTAACAAACAGGCATCCATTACCAAAATAGCATAAGAAGAATACAAGCAATAAAGAATTACACACAAAGTGGTAGGAAATTAACAATGCTTGTTGTATTATATATTGGTGTATTCAAAGTGGTTTCACAGGAAAGCAAATGCAGACATGCAAGATTGATCAAATAATTAATCATTAACTGTTCCTTTCAGTAAAGTGATAGAAGTTAGTAGTACAGCTATGTTAGCTACCCTATACACATATATACATAACTTCACTGTCTTCCCTTCTCCTTTCCCACATGTCAGTTGCCCCTTACTTTTGAACATTTTCCTTTCATTTCACAATGTCTGTCATACCTCCTAATTTTTATTCACTCTTCCAGGTTCTTACACTAGCGAGACAATATGTTACTTAAACATGCATGTTTGATTTATTTCACTTATGAGTATGGTCTCCAGTTGTGACCATTTACCTGTAAAATCCTCGAGTTTATCTTTCTTTACAGCTGAGTCATATTCCACTACATAAAAGTTTTTATCCAATTTTATCCATCCACATTTTTTTATCCAGTTCTCAGTGGATGGACATTTGGGTTAATTCCACAACTTAGCAATTACAAATTGTGCCACTGTGAACATGGGTGCACATACATCACTGTCATACGATGTTTTCAGATCTTCTGGGAAAATACCCAGAAGGGGAATAGCTGGGTTGAATGTGACCTCTAGACTTAGTTTGCTGAGGAATCTCCAAAATGATTTCCACAGTAGTTTCACCAGTCTGCATTCCCACCAGCAGTGGAGAAGAGTTCCTATATCTCCACAGCCTCATCAACATCTGTTATTGGTTGATTTTTTAATGCTAGCCATTCTCACTGGGGTGAGGTGAAATCTCATGTTGTTTTAATTTGCATTCCTCAAATGACTAATGAGGTTAAACATTTTTTCATGTATCTGCTTGCCAATTGTATTTCTCTACCTGAGAATTGTTATTCATCTCAGCTGCCCATTTATGTATTGGTTCTTTGAATTTAAGGGGGGCTGATGTTTTTTAATTCTTTATATGTTTCAGATAGAAGACCTTTGTCTGAGGGATGGTTGACTGAAATTACTCTGCTGGTGATTTCTTTGGATGTGCAAAAACATTTCAGTAGCATGAATTCCCAGTTGTTGATTCTTTGAAGTATTTCGGTTGCGGTTTGGTTTTTGTTCATGAACTCTCTGCCTACTCCTATGTCGTCAAGATTTTTACCTACTTTCTCTTCCAATAGATTTAGTGTTTCTGTTTTAATATTGAAATCTGTGACCCATCTTGACTTGAGCTTGGGGTATCACGATAGACTTGGATCTATTTTCAGTCTTCTGAAAGTGGCAAACCAATTTTACAAGCACCATTTATTAAAGAGGCTGTCTTTCTTCCATTGAGCTAGTTTGGCCCCTTTGTCAGATATTAGGTGGCTGAGTGTGTTTGTGGCTGTGGCTGCATCTTTCAGTCTGTTCCACTGATCTTCGGGTCTGTTTTTGAGTCAGTACCATGTTGATTTTATTACAGTAGCTTTGTAGTATAATTTCAGGTCAGGGATTGTAATTCCACCTGACTTGTCCTTGTTGCCAAGGATTAATTTTGCTATTCTGGGTCTCTTCTGGTTCCAGATGAATTTAAGGAATGTTTTCTCTAGATCTTTGAGGTATGCTAAGGGTAGTTTTATGGGAATTGCATTGAATTGGTACAACAATTTTGGTAGTATGTCCATTTTCACAACGTTGGTTCTTCCTACCCATGAGCAAGGAATATGTTTCCATTTACTGAAATCCTCCTCAATCTCTTTTTTCAGAGTACTGTAGTTTTCATCAAATAGATCTTTTCTTCTTTTGTTAGATTTTTTCCTAAATATTTCAATTTCATGGATGCTACTGTGAAAGGTATGGTTTCCTTAATTTCTCTCTCAGTCTGTTTGTTGTGTATAGGAATGCTATTGATTTTTAGGTGTTGACTTTGTTTTCAGCTATACTTCTGAGTGTGTTAATTCAAGGAGTCTTCCTGTGGAGTTTTTGGGGTCTTCCAAGTATCATGTCATCTGCAAATAGTGATAATTTTAGTTCTTCCTTTCCTATCCTTATTCCTTTTATTTCTCTCTCTTGTCTAAGTGCTTTGGCTAATGCTTCCAGAACTATGCTGAATAGGTCTGGTGACAGCAGACATCCTTGTCTTGATCCTGATTTTAAAGTAAAAGTTTTCAGTGTTTGTTTGTTTAGTGTAACGTTGACTGTTGGTTTGCCATAGATGACTTTCATCAGATTGAGGCAAAGACGATCTATTTCAATATTCTGTAGGGTTTTAATCATGAATGTGTGTTGGACTTTGTCGAAAGCTTTTTCTGCATCTATTTGGGGGTTGTAGTAAAGGAGCGCAGCTACTCATATTACCTTTGACCAAGCAATGGTCCTCCTCTATCGGGGGTGGTCGTCCTCTTTCAATGAGTGCACAGCTTTGGGAGGGATGCACACGGAGCATTGAGGGAGGAAGGGGACACCTACCTGGCCAGCCAGATCAGCCAAATCAACCCTGGCAATCAGTGGGGTGACAGATGTCACAGCCAGATCACCCTAACATCCTTTCTCTGCATCTATTGAGATGATCATGTGGTTTTTGTGTTTGCCTACCCAGGCAGCTCACTGAAGGACTTTAGGAACCCCAGTTTAACTGGATATCAAACTTACCCCAAGATGGTTGCAGGCTGTGGACTACTGGGCCAGGGATCTCCAGGCAATTTCTGGAGTGCATGGCTCACACCACAACTGTGATGGCGGGAGAGTACTGGCCTTTAGTACCAGGGTCTCCAGGCCATGGATGGGAAACATGCAGGACTCAGCTGTGGATCCCATCGTGGCCAGACTGGGGCTGTTTCTCCAGGATCCTCAGGTAGCTGAGTGAGTGAGAGCAGGCCTTACCTCCAAGACTAGAGAGCCACATAGTCCAGAGCTGCTCCCGTGCAGCAGGCCTCACCTGCCAATGGAGAGTTCCACAGAGAGTGAGTCTGCCCAGGTGCCGCTTCCCCAGGCTGAGCTTCTTCCCCATCCCAGAATGGCTATTATCAAGAATTCAAAGAATAGCAAATGCTAACAAGGTTTTGGGGGAAAAGAAATGCCTGTACCCTATTGGTGGAGATGTAAACTAGTACAACCACTATGGACATCGGTACAGAGATTTCTCAAAAAATTAAAGACAGAAACATCATTTGACCCAGCTATATTTCTTCTTGTTATCTTCCCACAAAAGTTAAAATCATCATATTACAGATATACATACATACTCATGTTTATAGCAGTGGAATTCACAGTAGGTAAATTATAGAAGCAGACTAGGTGTCTATCAATAGATGAGTGGATAAGGAATATACACAGTGAAGTGATACTCAGTAAGAGGGATAAATTTGGGTCTTTCACTGGATGGATGTGCCTTAAGACCATAATGCTAAGTGAAATAAAATAGACACAGAAGGTTAAATATCACACTGTTTCTCTAATATGAGAAACCTAAAACATAAATAATTTAAAGAGCAAAGTAGAAAAGAGATGGTAGGAAATAGGTGGACACTCTAGACATGGAAAGTATATGGAAATGGAGGCAGGGAGGAAGGTGCAGGGGCAGAAGGAGCATAAAAGTGATCAAGATTTAATATGAATATGTACCAAATCCCCAAAGTGAATTTAATTATCAGGTATTTCAACATACCTAATAATAGGAGGAGAAATAAGTGAGCAGGAAGAAATTAAGTTAAAAGCTAAATTTAATTAAAGTGAGCATCTAAACATTAAAAAGTATAAATATACTTCTAAAAGGGAAAGTACAACAAATCAAATCCCTGGAGTCCTGAGCAAAAAAAGGAAGAGGGTAAAAATTAATGACATTAAGTATGAAAAAGATGTCAGAAGAATTTAAAAATATTTAGAATATCATCTGTAATTCTACAGAACTTTGGGAAGTAAGAGGAAATAGATTAATTTCTGACAAAATAGAAGATGCCAAGTAGGTCCAAAATCACAGAAAATCTAACAAGTCCAATACATTTAGTAGGTATTGTTTAAATTTTCCATGTTAAAAACCACTTGTCTCAGGGATTTTTACAGGTGGACTTTGTTGACATGTTAAAGTTTTAAAAATAGATTATGCCTATTATTCAATTTTTAAAAAATGTTTCAAGAAAATTAAACTTTAATATAACAGTTTAAGGTCACAGGAGAAAAGCAATTATTTATAAAATTAATAATACCTTAATAGCACCTACAAAAGTCAATACTACCATAACAAAATAAGGTAGTATTTTCTTGAAATTAAGAAAGATTTAAACTTGCCATTCAAAAGGTTATATCACATGTTAGGAAAAAGACAAAAGATCAGGATTGAAGTATATTTTGATGAAGTTACTAAATATCAAGTATACCAAGGAAGACATTTACACTTCCAAAGTAAGTCAAAACAAGTGAAAATTTCAGATTATCACTAGGTTTCCCCAAAACAATAACCAAGAAGAACTTGTGGTGATATGTACAAATTTCTAAGACAAAATTTATGCAAGGGTGCATGTTTTCTCATGCAAGGTAGACCTTCTCCATTTATGTGCAAACATAGAGGCTTAAGTCCCTAAAAGATGCTTATAAACACAAAGCAAACACACATATATGCATACATGCACATGAAAACAAAGAAAAATGCAAGCACACTGAAACACATATGTATGTGCAAACCAGGCACACATGCACACAGCATCATACATAGCACATGTATGTGCACATACACACATATTCATGGCATGCACACATATTCACCGCTTAATTTTTCCAAATCTTTCCACTTAACTGTAGAGGGATCTCTTAGGAAAGAAAATCTCTAAGAATATAAAAAATCACTGTGTTTTAGCATTTCCTTCAGTTTAATCTTAGTGCCTCATCCAAAATTAAGTGAAAGTCAAGGAAAGCTTTATTTGGTATTTTATTCAAGGTAGCATGTATCACTTTCTAAATTATTTCTATTTTGTTTTAACACAAGTGTTACAACACTTCTAGAATATAGCCCATCAAACAAAGAACACTATCACTGAATGGAATTTTGAGTAGTTCTATTTCTTTTGTCATCCTGTATCATTTGAATTTTATAACATTTATAACCCTTTGCAAAACCAGTAAAGTCTATCACCTTGCAAAATAAAAAATAAGACTAGAGTGAAAATGTATAAAGAGAAGAAAGTCATATGCCATGATGAGCTTTCATTATGACGTGCTTAGTATGCCTGTTAGAGGAGTCAAAGAAAATTCTACAATGAAGTTTCCGGTTTGTAATTTGGTTTTGCAATAAGAAACGTGAGCTGAGACAGCCATTCTGATCACTTATGGGCATTCCTGTCCCCTCCTATTCAACAATGGAAATCAGAGCTGGGGAAGGCTTTCCTTTCTCCATGCAGTGCTTCTGTGGTATATTCTCCTGGGTTCTCTTAGTTCAGTATTAAGAGAATCCCCATTGTCGAGATTTCATCTGTTTCCCATTATAGAAACTGGCATCACTACAGTGACGAATATGAGGAAAGAATACCTATGTTTCATCACTGAGTGCTAATGGCGTCTTGACTGAGGTCCTTCCAGCCATGCTGTAATTCACTGGATTCCAAAAGCATCAGTGACCATAAACTGGACTGTGTGGCATTTATTTTTAATAACAATAAGAAATTTTCTAAAAACCACTTGTAGTATTCAAATACTTTTACCCATACTGCCTTGCTAACTGCATATAGATGCTCATGAAAGTAATAAAAGCCATTAAGGGGAAAACCAAAAATGAGTGCAGCTTTGGAGGGGAGATTAACAACTTCATGAAAGCAAAATCTACACATAATAAAATGCATCTATTATTTGTACAGTGTTGTGAATTTTGACAAATTCATGCATCTGTGCAGCCACCATAAATATCAAGGCTAAAACTGTCCATTCCTTAATAATTCCCAAGTGCCTCTTTGCAATCAACAACTCCCCCACCCCATCCCCCACCCTGGGTCTCAGGTGACCACTGATCTGCCACAAGATACTCACTTCAATGTTTTGAGAATTTCACATAAATGGAAGCACACAGCATATATTTTTTTTTGTTTCTGTCTGTTAACAGAGTAGAATTTTGTGTGATTCATCTGTTCTGTTGCATGTGTCAGAATGCTGTTTCCTTTCATTCCTGAGTAGTATATCACGTTCTGGATTTGCCACAATTTGTCATCTGTTAATAGACATTTGGGCTGTTTGCTGTTTGGGAAGATAATAAGTAACGCTGGCAGGCACATTTGCGCATGTGTTTGTCTGAATACATCCCTCCGTTCTCTTAGATCTCATGGAAAGTGCGTATTTAACTTTGTAAGAAACTACCAGACATTTTCCAAAAAGTGAGCGCCATCTTACAATCCCAGGGTAATGTAAAAGAATTAGTTATTCCGTATCATTGGTATTATAGTCTTTAAATATTGATAATGAGGAGGATATTTGAGTTATCTTAAAGATTGCTAACTTGAAGCAAGGAAAAACAAAGCAGTTAACTCTGTGGGTCCAAAACCTCCATAACCAATAGGAACCAATAATCAGGGACCAAAGAATAAAGAGTCTCTAGTTTCTGGACAGTATTTATCTCAATATTGCCTGCTGTCCAGTGCTATTCTCCCAAAACCTCTCTGCCTCCAGTATCTGGACCTGAACTCCCTAGACTTGCTGTTTTGCCTGCTTTTCTCTGACAAGACTAATTTCTCTGGATCACTAACCACCTGACAAACCCCATCTGGACAACCTGTCTGGTTAGCACCTAAGCTGTTTCCTAGGAGTCCACATCTTCCCCTCATTTATGTCATCCCATGGTGCTTGTCCTTAGCCGCAAGTCAACTAATCACAGTCCCTCTTGAGTATTTACAATCTTTGTTTCTTGGCATGATAAATCATGATTCCCCCTCACTCTGAGAAGCTATAAATCTCTTGTTCTCAACTTATAAATATATTATCCCTTTCATTTGTTCTCCAGAAGCAGCCTTTCTATTTTCTCAGATACTCTCACTGCTTTTTTCAGAAGCAATTTCTAGCCAATACCAAGTTTTGGAAGAAGGATACCAATAATCAATTTTTCTTTTACCAATCCTGAATCTCAGGCCCAAACCTCACACAAAGTTCCATAACCATTTCTGATTTAATTTTAAGATAACCATATTAAGTCAGAAAAAATGGAAACCTGAAAAGATTAACTTTCCTCAACTTCTTACATGGAAGAGTTGGGAAAGAAAGTCTAAGTAGGAAAGAAAGTCTAAGTAGGCACATAAACTACTTAATTATTCTAACTTTGAGGAGTTTTATACCAGCCTCCGTAAATTACATTGAGATGCAGTCAAACCAAACTTACCCTTTCCCATGTCACACGTCACGGTTTAAATCTAAAATGCCCCTCAAATGTCTTATGTGTTCAAAAATGGGGCTTTTTGAAGGTGACTGATTCGTGGAGATGCTAACTTCATCAATGACTGAATCTACCACTGAATTAGTAGGTAAATGGACTGTTAGAGCTGGGGCACATCCAAGGAAGTGGGTCACTAAAGGCATGCCGTCATGGGATCTACCTCTCACTCTGGTTTTCTTCCTGCACTGCTTCCAGTCACCATGAAGGGAGCAGTTTCCTCTGACAATACCCCTCCAGCCAATCAGGTGATGAAATCTCTGAAATTAGCAACCAAATAAATCCTTCTTCCTTTAAGTTGTGTATATCAGGTATTTTGTCCCAGTGAAAGATAGCTGATGAACAGACCTCATACCATTAAATGCTTTAGGAAAAACTGATTCTATATCTGTCACTCTTCATTGTCCAGCCTCTGACCTAGTTACTTTTCAGTCACATCTTATGAAAGCTTAGATTCTAAATCTTTGAAGGAGCTATAATACAGATTTGTTTGTTCAGACAAAATTTTATGTGATCACTTTCTAATAGTTTTCATCTGGTTTAGAATCATTGTCATAGAATCAATCCAGTACCCATGATGAACCACTATTATAACTAAGTACAAGAATGTCTCTGAAATGGGAAGTATATAAGAAGCATACAAGAAGCATCTCAGAGGTTTAAGACCTCTACTAGAGCACCAGCATGGACCACATGCATGCTCTACTCAACAAAGGATGAATCTATGGTAAAATTTTTAACACCAAATAACCAAGAAGAAAAGCATTTCCACCAACTTTACCCTTTCTGGTTTGTTTATAAAGGTGCATTTAAAAGATCAGGTTCCAAAAGAATTTGACTTGTATAACACTAGTAAATTTACATGAGACACTATTGAAGCTTTTCATCTTTTCCAATTATAATTCCTTCCAAAAAATCAATTAATACAGATGTATTATTTCTCTTTCAATAATTATTCTCAAATAACATTTCTTGAAGGGCTCAGGCTAAGTACATTATTTACCGAACAACATTCTGAAGTAGGTACTATGTCTCCGTTTTACATGTGAAAAAATGAGCTCAACCTGTGGTGGATTGACAGCTGGTGGTCCACTTGTAACCCCCAGCCGAATTGAATCAGCGTGGTGCTGAATGTGGAGGGCCCACCCGAGGACTGTTGCCAGCAACATAGAAAGGAGAACTGGAAAAGAAGAGAGGCTGTTAGGGAGCTATTGGTTCTCCTGGGTCCCTTAGTTCTGCCGGAGGATCCTGATATGAACATGGCTCTTACCATCAAAGGGGCTTGGGACCTTGTTGTTGCTGAGAATGGCTATGGTTCACTTTGGGGGAGTTCTAGTCCTTACTTTGAGCATTGCTTACTGGATCCAGAGGAGAAGACGGTGCACTGTTCAGTGTCCTAGAGAAGCTTGTCACACTGGCTCTCCTGATATAAATTCAGCTGTTCCCATCATCAAAGGAGCTCAGTACCTGTCATTGTCATTGAAGACGGCTGTGGTACCTTTCATTGAGTATTGCTTCTTGGCTCCAGTGCAGATCCCTCAGCCTGATGGCGCAGATCCTTTACCCTACTGGCACAGACCTTCCAGCTTCCACCACTGACCTTGGGACCTTCCCAGCACAAATATGTAAAACAGATTTCCATGAAATGTTGTTGTGGTTGGATTTATTGGTGGCATTGCCATGGGCTCTATTGCCAGGTCTTCAGTTGGACTCATGCAGGACATTGCTGTTGGATCCAGGCCCTTAGCTGGATTCTTCAGGTCTTTAGTGTGTGGGCAGATTTTCAACACTCTTTTGTACTTGACTACTATAAAATAATCCTATAATTTATGTATTCTGTGTTAAACTGTTTCCCTTGCAAATCTTGACTGCAACAAAAGGAATAAATTGACCTGGATCACACAGCTACTAAATGACAGCGTAAGAATTTAAAAACAAGTTGGACTCCCTGCAGCCTGTGCTTAAACCACTGCACTGTACTTCCTTCCCTCTTCGTAATCTCTGCATCTGTTCCTGTGGCTTCATAATCAATGGAGTTAGATTTACTAGCACCTACCTGCTGAGAACCATTCTACTTAAAAATATCACAAACTGCTCTCTGTTCCATATTTTCAAAATGAGTTTCCAACAAGACTGTAAATTAGCTAAGTAGCATTCTTGGGACTGAAGAGCACACATCTGCAGGCTTTGCTGATTCACATTCATTCGAGTTTTACAAGTGCTGATTCTCCTGTGTTTTACTGATAGCTGCTTTACAAGATCTTCATTACTTCATAATTGTTCAGCCTTCTACATTAAGTCTTTCTTGTGAAGACAGATGGTCTGCATAGTTGTAAAAGTAGAATAATAAAAGGAAATGAGAAGGCTATATCAGAGCACCTTCCATCACCAATATCAATAAATTGCTAAATTAAATGTTCCTTTTCTCAATCATTGTCAGAGTATAACACAGCCATGAGCCAAATTATTATAAAATCCTGCAGGGCAGCAGAAGCCAAGAACAAATGAAGGACACACACCTTTGGGGGGCATTCACCATCCAAACTGTAGCACGCACAGCCAACTTGTCTTTACTTTCACATATAGAACAAATAGAAGATCCGGGGAAGATGGCGACCAGGTGAGCAGCAAGGGAGCGAACCTCCTTAATAAACACCACCAGCTCGAGACAGACTTGGCGAGCGTGAATGCCGGGACCTCGGCTGGGAAGTTTAAACTGGGCGTATTTCTCTGAGATGCCGGGGGAGATGTGATAGGGCGGACCAGGCTGCCGGGGCGAGACGTGGGAAAGCCCCA
>PVLD010034823.1:0-12341 GCA_004027595.1 Dinomys branickii | reverse complement strand
TTTCTTTCTTGTCTTTGGATTTTTGGTTTGTGTGTTTTTTTTTTTTTTCTGTTGTGGAGAGGATTAACTGTCTGACTAAATTTGCATGTCTGTATATGGGTCCATACATCTACAATTCGAAGATATCAATGGATAAAGCAACAACCACTGTTGAGACCATATCACCTTGTCTATAGATTAGTTGTGATTGTACTATTTTGTATGATAATTGGTGTCTGTTTGTCAATATGTTTTTGTACTTTTAAGTTTCTAAAATAAAAAAAAAACAACAAAGACCAATCCAAAAATGGGCATCTGAGATGAATACACACTTCTCAGATGAAGAAATACAAATGGAAAATGAATACATGAAAAAATATTCAACATCATTGGTCATTTGAGACATGCAAATTAAAACAACACTGAGATTCCATCTCACTGAGAAAGAATGACTATCATCAAGAAATCAACCAATAACAAATGCTGGTGGGGCTGAGGGGAAAGCCCTCTCCACTGTTAGTGAGAGTTTAGACTGTTGAAACCACTGTGGAAATCAGTGTGGAGATTCCTTTACAAACTAGGATGAGAGGTCTCATTAAACCCAGCTATTCCCCTTCAGGGTATCTCCCCAGAAGAATTACAAACATCATACCATGGAAATATATGTGCACCTTTGTTTATAGCAGCACAATTTGTAATAGCTAAATCTTGGAAACAACCTCAATGCCCATCAGTGAAGGAATGGATAAAAATGATGTGATGTTTTCAATCTAATGGAGTACTACTCAGCCAGAAAGAAGGATAAACTGGAGATGTTTACAGGTAAATGGATGCAACTCAAGACCATACTCAAACAAGGTAGCTAAGATAAAAAAACAAAACCATACTCATAAGTGAAATAAATCAGACCCATATGTGTGAATATTGTGTTGTTTCACTAGTGTGAATGAGCAAATAAGATCTAAACTGTAGACTAAATATTGTGAATTGGGAAGAAAGTGTTCAAAGGAAAGGCAAACTGTGATGGGGGAAAGAGGAAAGGAAGAAAGGGAAAGAGAAAAAATTAGGGCTGGAGGTACAGCTCAGTGGGCTAAGTGCTTGCCGCTAAGCACTAGGGCCCTGAGTTCGATCCCCGGTCCTGGAAAAAAAAAAAAAAAAAGGGAACGGAAAAAATTATTTATACCCAAGATAGTTAAGATAGTTATACAGCTAGTGCCTCTTAGTTCATTGAAAAGAAAGGTTTGTGCTAATATTGTTTGGACAGGATATCATGCCTGTATCTTGTACTCTGAAAACTACTATAAAGACAACAACACATAAGATGTTAATTATTGTAACTCTCCTAGTAACCTTTCTTGAAACTCTTTTATTTTTATTTTTCCTCTTTAAAATAAAAAAAGTAAAAAGATAGGTATATCTCAGCAGTATAAAATTAAATAACATTCTTTTTATAAAGTGCTAACAATGAAAGTAAAACAACATATTTTTAAAAATAATGAATGTCAGTGGCTTAAAAATGACTTGGAAGATTTTTTTGACTTTTCTATGGTGAAACGCGATACACTATCACTGCACCTCTTACTATGAACTTTGGAGTTTGATCTTTTTCCCAGGGTAGCAATTTACAGTGAGATGCTCTCTTCTGATGCTGGGACCTTCAGCAATTTACTGCTCCAAGTCAACCAGCTACCAAATCATGAAGGTAAATGACCATGACTAGGTAATACTAATTTATAGTGTAGAGCATTGCTAGGCTATGATGTTTGGTAGGTTAGATATAGTAAGTGCGTTTTTCACCTGTATTTTCAACTTACCAAGAATTCATTGAGATGTTAATCATTGAAGATTTAAGATAACATACATGTAGATGCAGTGAAACTCTGTTAAAAAGGAAGCTACTAAAAGATTGACAAGAGGTACAGGAGGATGGCACTTGAAAGAGAAAAATATGATTCTGCCATGGGGATGCTACGTGCTTATCTGAAAGTCCTGGGTTTTGGAAGGATGGTGCTTTTGTAGTATCTTATTACAGTGGTAAACATAAGGAATGAGCCTAATGAAGTGGATCAGGTTTGAAGATCACATATATATCATGAACTACAAATTACGGATTAGTTCAGTTTCATGCAACTGAGGTCAAAGGAAAGAAAAAGAACATATGAGCATAATATGAAGAATAAAACAATAGGACAGGTCTTAGGGACAGTGTGCTAGAAAATTTGGTTTTGTTATATTTGTTTGTCAGTTTTTTAAGGATTGCAGGACCTGAGTGTGATTTTATACAGAGAAAATCTAGAGGAAAATACAACAATCACAGTAAGGCATCTCCATTCTCGTTCCCACGATGGCTGTATGAGTTCACTTCAGTCATTTGTAGGAAAATAGATACAGTTCGAGACTGTAGTGTTAAGTGAAACAAGTCAGACGCACAAGTTTAAAAACTGGTTTCTCAAAATATAAATAAAAGAGCAAAATCACTGATGGATAATAGGAACTAGGGAGACAGCTCTTTTACAAAGTGTGTGTGTGGGGGGACCTAGAGATAGAGGGAGGGAGGCAAAGGGGAGGGAAAGGGGATCAAAAAAGAATGTAGATGTGTTAGGGACGTGGATCAACTTCCCAAGATGAACATAATCATTATGTATGGCAAATGTGTACTAACAAGCAATGAAAAAAGAAGAAGAACCAGAAAAGCAGTTACGCTGAGGAAGACTGGAATCAGAGCGCTGAGAGAGGTGAGATTTTTAGCAGGGCTTCTCTTTACCATCTCAAAACAGGAGAGGAAGTGAGAGATGTGAGGGTAAAAAGTTGTGGCGACTGGAATGGGCAAAAATGCACGTGTTATTACCTACTATTTATGTGTTCTCTTTAAAGCGGAAATTAGAGTCATCTTCAGAGTGAGAGGAAGAGGTGGCAGGTAGCAAGTGTAGGAAGAGTTGTGAGTGTTTGTGGGACAGTGATGAAGAACTTTGGGTCAGTGCCAGAGACATATAAGTTTGGCTGCTGGTCTCCAGAATACGGTATACACAAAGGAGAGTTGGGGTAAAACAGAGATCAAATAACTTCTTTTGGAAAATAAATATATGTGATGGCACTGAAGTCTGAAGCCAAAGGCAGGTATTTTGCAAGGTTTTCTGTTTCAAGAATAGATAATTGAAGGATATGTTCTGGCTATTGGGGTAGTTTGTTAATGTTTGAAGAACATGATGCAAACGACAAGTTGAAAGAGCAGATGCTGAGATCTGGATGAGCCATTTATATGTACACCGATGTCAGTCGGGTTGCTGGGAAGTTTGGGCATAAGAGGAGGACCACATGGTGAAAGCTTTCATGAACGATAAGGCACGTTCGTGCATTTTCCATACTTATTACAGTGATGATTAGGAACCATTTTTCTCACAATGGGAATGCTACTACTTGCCAGGTATGCATCTTAATCACATGTGGTGGCATTTTGAATATGGAATTTATTAAAGAGATAAAAATGGATTCATGAACAATGAGTCGATTCCTGAACAATGTATTTATACATTTAATAAAATTCTTATGAGTTACTAGTATTACATTTAAAGTTATGGAAGTTACAGTTGTTGACTTTAAAGAACTTTTGATTTGTAGAAGTTAGGCTAGACAATGAAAGAATAGAGTATGAGTTGAAAAAGAAAATAAATGTATAGAACACGTTTGGGTAAATGAGAGGTCAATTTTCTTGGATTTTTCTATCAACTCTGCATGAAAGAAATGCAGATTATATTAGGAGCTCCTCAATTTATGCTACATTTTTATAGTTTTTAAAATATAAGATTGAAGCAAATTGTCCCCAAATAGGACTTTTAAGAAATTCTTTCCTCTCTACTGAGGGATTCTTTAATTGGCTATAGTTTTACTGTTTCTTACTCAGGGAAATTCCTACCACCATTATCTTCGTCCTTTCCTTTGTACAAAGCATATGCCGTTCACTTTGGGAATTTCAGAAAAGGCATTATGCGTTTGAGAAATAACTCGGAAAAAGTTGAGTGTGATAGAATGATTTTTCTCCCTTTTTGTTTTTTCCAAATGTCTTCATAGTTCCGGTGGATCTGTGTGTTGTTGAAGTGAGAATTTTCCCCCCACCATTTAAGTAAAAGACTATAGTTTCTGTTTCATATGAAGAAAATCATTTTTTTCACAGAAATTAATAAAAATACAGGACAGTAATTTGTTAATAATTATGTTATTGGGCCATTTGGGAATGGTCATGTTTCTCAGGCAAATAATGCCTTTTCACACAAGTCACTTGAACACTGTTGTTCGGGTTTCATTTCTGGGAGACATGACCCCTTGTCATGATGCCCTTGACCATGCCACAATACCCTTTGTCAATTAGAAAATTCTTTCCAGTCCTGGGAAGAAAGGCAAGGGTCATGTGGCTAATTATTGTCACATGGCCATGTAGTACAAAAAATAGTTTTAAAAACAGTAATATCATACTCTGAAAATCTCTTAGAGGGGGAAAAGTAAGGAAACTTCAAAATGCAGAGTACTTTCCTTAAATATTCCAACTAAGAAAGCCAAATGAAAAATGAGTTAATATTTCTGTCTTATTTTTATTTGAGTAGTGTGGATCAAAAATAGCTGAAGTTGAGGATATATAGAAAACTATACAAGAGTTAAAAAAGAAATTACTGTAATAGAAAGAGTAATAATTTAAATATTAAATTACTCCAGAACAAACAATAGTAGTTTTGCCAATATTTATAATTTTGGATATGAATTTATCCAAAATGAGCTCTTGGTAAAACTCCTGTTATTTAGAATTAATTACAACTTCATTTTCCTGTTTTTGTTTTATCATTGACAAAAACCCATGCATGGTGAAGCACACCTATGGATTCTAGTACTTCCATAGGAAAAAGAAGTGCATCAAGTGCTGCTCCCAAGTGTGGCAGAGGAACCTTGGAAGAGCAGAAGGAACTCTTCCCACTTAGGCTGGAGGATGGTGGGATGAACAGATCTCGGTCTTCCAGCTCCTCCGTTGTATTCTAACAAGTGAAGAGAACAGAGCAGTTGGTTTGAAGTCTTGGGAATGGAGATGAGTTATCTAAGGTCAATATTGACTGTTTTTTTTTCTTAGTAAAAAAGAAAAACTTAAAATGTGTTTACTTGGATAAAATGGTTCACATATTGTGCACACACACTTTTAGATAAATGGCCACTTTATGGACTGATACTTTAAATTTTTTTTTATTTTAAAGAGAATTAAAAAAAGAGAATAATAGCAAAACACCAGCAACACAGACAAAAACAAAATAAAGCAAAAACAATAAGAATGATACAGGGTTTCGGAATAAAATCATAGTGGTTAATAGTGGTTGTTATATTACATATTTTCATCTTCATAAAAGTTGGTCTGATTACCAGATGTAAGAATGCAAGATTGATCAAACCATTAGAGAGAATAAAGAGTAAAAAGAAAAAAATTATAAATGATACAGTGTTTCACCAAATAAGATGATAGGAATTCAACAATGGTTGTTATATTGCATATTGTTGTCTTCAAATTAGTTATTCAGGTTACCATATATAAGCAAGAAAAATTCATTAAAAAACCCAAAAAACATTAACTGTTCCTTTCAACAAACCACTAAGACATCAGCAGTATAGTTATCCCAGCTTTCCTTCGGTATACATATATATTTTTTCCTTTTCTTTCTTTTTCTCCTTTCCCTCATCCCAGTTGTTTCATCTTTTGAGTAATTTTTTCCCCTTTCCTAATATCTATTGTAAGTTTGGGGTTTTATTTACACTTTTATGTTCTTACACTAGGGAGACAATATGATATTTACACATGTGGGTCTGATTTGTTTCACTTATGGGTAGGGTCTTTAGTTGCATCCATTTACCTATGAAAGAGGAGTTTATCTCTTTTTTTTTATAGCTGAGTAATACTCTATTGTATAAAAATACCACACCTTTTTTTTATCCATTCCTCAGTTGATGGGCATTTGGGTTGTTTCCAAGATTTAACTATCACAAATTGTGCTACTATAAACATGGGTGCACTATGTCACTATGGTATGATATTTTTAGTTCTTCTGGGAAAATACCCTGGAAGGGAATAGCTGGGTTAAGTGGGACGTTTAATCCTAATTTTGTGAGGAATCTCCACACTGATTTCCAGAGTGGTTTTAACAGTCTACATTCCTACCAACAGTGGAGAAGGGTTCCTTTTCCCCCACATCCTTTCCAGCATTTGTTATTGGCTGTTTCTTAATGACAGCCATTCTTTCTGGGGTGAGATGGAATCTCAGTGTTCTAATTTGCATTTCTTGAATGACCATTGATGTTGAACATTTTGTCATATATTTATTTGCCATTAGTATTTCTTCATCTGAGAAGTGTGTGTTCATCTCAGATGCCCATTTTTGGATTGGGTCTTTGAATTTGGGAGCCTGATTTATTTTCCCTTTATATAATCTAGATAGAAGTCTTTTGTCTGAGGGACAGTTGGCTAAGCTTTTTCCCAATTCATGGATTTCTTTATACTCTGTTGGACATTTCTTTTGATGTGCAAAAAATTTTCAATAAGAGGAAATCCCAATTGTTGATTCTTTGAAGTGTGCAGTTTGGTTTTTGTTCCTGAAATCCTATTTGATCTCTTTTTTCAGAGTATTCTAATTTTCACTGTATAGATCTTTTACTTCCTTTGTTAGATTGATTCCTAATTGTTTCATTTTTTAAGATGCTATTATGAAAGGCATGGTTTCACTGATTTCCCTCTTAGTCTGGTTGTTGTTTCTGTACAGGAATGCTATTGATTTTTGAGTGTTGACTTTGCATCCAGCTACACTACTGAATTTGGTTATCAAATCTATAAGCATTTTGGTGGAGTTTTGGGGGTCGTCTATGTAGAGTATCATGTCATCTGCAAATAATGATAATTTCACTTCTTCCTTTCCTATTCTTAGTCCTTTTATTTCTCTTTCTTGTCTAATTGCTGTGGCTAATACTTCCAGAACTATATTGAATGGAAGTGGTGACAGTAGATATCCTTGTCTTGTTCCTGATGTTAAAGTGAAAGCTTTCCACTTTTGTCCATATGCAAAATACATTCATTTTCTCACAATAGGGAACAAAGACTTAACTTGGTGAACTTAGAATACAAAAATCCAGAGTCTGTCTAAATAACATTAAATAAGATATGTGTGAGAAACTCAAGGTACAATTCATTCTGAGGCAAGATACTCCCAGCTATGAACCTATGAATTAAATATGTATCGGCCTCCAAACTATAATGGTAGGTTGGATATAGGATAGACATTCCCATTCCAAATGATGGAGATAGGGAAGAAGAAAGAGCTAATAGTTGAAAGTCCAACAAAATCTGCAAGTCCAATGCAAAAAGCATTAAATCCTAAATCCTGAGAATAATCTTCCTTGGGTAGATGTTGGGTGGCCACAGCTTTGTGAGGCCCCACCCAGTGGCATTCTGGATGCAGTTCATACCCAAGCTGTCATAGGCTGAAGTCAAATGCATGTCTTTGGCTCTCTCAGGCTGGAGTTTTGTGCCCAGTAGTTTCGCCAACCTGGAGTCATGGCCCCCACTGCTTCCCTGGGAACTGCCCTCTTCAGTGCCCATCACTTGTGGCTGCTTTACAGCCTCATAAATTAATTACCCACCAAAGTGATTATACTAAGAGTTGGGAATTGGAGGAGGTGATCAGATCAGGAGGGCACAGCCTTTAAATGGGAATAATTCTATGGTAGAAAGATCATAGAGAGCCATCTAGTCTATCACTATGTTCAGACATGGCAAGAAGGCACCCTCCAAGAGCGTGGAGGCCTAACCAGAGAGAGTATCTGCAGATGCCTTGGTAGTAGACTTCTTAGTCTCCAGGACAGTGAGAAATCAATGTTGAATATAAAACACACAAATCACTTATGATATTTTTATGATAGGAGCACAAAAAGAAAATATTCCATGATTTATAATTTCAGCAAATTCATCATCACTACTCTTAAATTCTTTTCTGTTATTTTGCTATAACCATTTGTATCCTAAGAGCCATTTACTTTTCTTGCAAAGCTTAGGACTCTTCAGTGAAAAGAAAATTTCCACAGTCTGTATATGAGTGATAGGTCCTGCTGAAGAACTTCAAATGTGTTGCTTTTGGGAAGACCCCATGCCTGCTCCTGGTTACATGCCTTTTTATTTTTCTTAATGGGTATTCCAAATTTCCTTGGAAACCTCCTTCTTCGGAGATGTCATTCTGAGAAGATAGCGTTTTCCATTACTTCTCTGAGAAAATAGAGACCACAGCCATTGAATGACAGTATCTTTCTTTCTTTTTCAGTCCTCTGCCCCAGCCCTTTTTTCTTCTTCACCAAATTCTGAGGCTGTTTTCTGGTTCCTCCAAGATCTCAATCTGTCAACTATACCTTTCTTTGATTTTAATTGTTCCAGTTCCACTGTCTTTTTTTATTCTTGTTTTCAGGAAACATGAATATTGATGTGAAAAATTTTCTTCTGATGTGAAAAATATTCTTCTTGATCATACATCTGCTAAATTAATTACTTGAATAGTTCTTCCATGTTTTATTTTATTTTATGTTATTTTACTTTTGGTACCAGGAGTCAAGCTCATGACCTCATGCCTGCCAGACAGGCACTGAGCTCTATCCCCAGCCACATTTTAAGAACTACTTTTAAATTCTTATTTACCTTACCCTTCAATTGTTACTTACCTCTATTATACCTTTTCGGGAGCGGTTCTCACTGAAGGTTTGCTTGCTTGTTTTTTGAATTTCAGATTGCCAAAGCAAAAGACTCTGCATCTTAGAATATTCACTCTCTCTATTACATCGTGTCAGTCATTTCCCTTTCTCTCTTCTCTCTTCTCCCTGGCACTGCAGGACACACACTCTTAGACACTCTTTGTCTGTGTGATCTGTCCTTCATGCGTTTCATTGATTCACCCTTCTCACACTTTTGTTACATTTTGCCTTTCCCCATAATTCTCCAATCTGTTTCTTTCAGTGATATCACCCAGTTTCAAGATTCCTCCTACAACCTAGCTGTATTTCATTTTTTCTTTCCTCCTGTGACCTACATTTCTAGCTGCATGTTAGATATCTCAACACAAATGTCTCTTAAGCATAATGTATTATTCAGCATGGCTGAATCAAACTTTTTGCTTTATCCCTTCTCAATCTATTAGTTTTATTCATTCTTTACATGGTAAATGATATTGTTATTCAATTGCTTTAGATAGAGAACATGAAGAATTCTATGTCTACCTCAAACTCACCCACAATATCCCAATCTTCCTAAATTCATATGCTAAACATCTTGAATCTATTTTTCTGTGCCTACTGCACAGCCTTCTTCCAGGCGCTCATAGTTTATTACTCAACTTGTCAAAGTAGGCCCTTTTTTTTCCTTTTCTTTTTGGTGCGGACACTTCCAATATATCTTCCATAATGTGTCCAATCTCTATGACTCTTCACGTAGTAAATAAGTTAAAGGTTCATTCTTTTCTATCCCGTTTATTCTGCCTAACAACTACGGTGTCCACCCAACTGTATGCCACTCACTTTAGCACACCCTGAAATACTTCTCCCTTTAGTCCCCCATCATTACCTCAGACCATGCAGGAATACTTGTGCTGGCCTCATCATGCCATATTTTTCATGCTTCTGTAACATTTTATCTTCCTTAGGTATCGTTCTCCCTCATTTCCATTTTGCTCATCTATCACAATGCCCAGTGCAGAAAGCAGACTAGATATGAGAAATTTTAAAAAGCTGGCTTTCTGCCTACACCCAAGTATTACCTGCACTAAACTTCTAAAGTCCCTGCAAATACACATAGCCATTCCCTGTGTGTTATAATTCTTTACAAGTGATTACATTTTAGTGATATTTTAACTGCATTATTATTATTTTTGCCTGCTAGGCTCTTTTTAACAGTGCATTTCATTCATAAATATGGGAACTAAATGGAATTTGAACATTGGTCAACAATGTGAAAAATAATGAGCAGTTTAAGAATTCCCCTCATCATTACAGATACGGGTTCATCTTCACCTGTGTCATGGTAGATAGAAAAAAGACTCTGAAGGAACTGACTCGTATGACAACTAATGCTTGTTGGAGGTTGCAAGGCAGAAGAATTCAGCAGGGAAGAATCAAACTTTGGGAATCTTCCTAGACAGACAGAAGAAGAAAATGCACTGCCAAGGAAAATCCTGTTCTCTAAATAGACATGTGGTCACTGAACTGTAGGGTGGGAAAGGACAGACCATGGTGAGAAAGTGCAGTGATAGAAGCGTGGGGAAGGAACCTGAAGAAGAATTTCCCAACCACTTGTGTGCCTAGAACGGGCCTGAGACTTATGAAGCTGGTTATGAATGGGGTCATCTTATGGAGTAAATCCTTCTTTGGGACGAGGAAATTCACTGTCCATAATATTTACTGGAAGTTTTCCTGTACATTTTGTAATGAATTGTTCCTACTTTCCATCAGAAATATTGGTGATCTTAAGAAAGGTAAAACTGAATGGAATTAGAAAATCTAAATAATCATTATTAACAATTTACATGACCTTTGCTTAATTTTCTACTACCTCTTTTTTATTCTTACCTCTTATCTCTTTTGTATTCTTACCTCTGTTTTTCTTGAAATATATTAAGGCTATGTCACCAACGAAAGTTTTAGGATTCTATTGTGTTTTATTTGGGAACGATGTATTTTTTGACTAAATCATTAATGGTAAAAGACCTGACATACTTTCAAGGGGTTAAAGATTATTTGCAAGCTCTATGACCATAAAAAAGCATGACTCTAAAGCTATTTCTCAGGTACTTGCTTAATAAGTTTGTGTTGAGTGAATTTTTGCCCCTTTCTTTGTATATAAAACATTCTTTTCAGGGAAAAAATGTTTCTCTGATGCTCCACAAAAGCCAGCTAGGCAGGTTGCACATACCAGAGATTGAGGGATGCTTCAGCAGGCCCATCCTATCAAATGTGTGCCCCTTTTATTTTCCTGTTCTCGGTTGAACAGCAGGTTCAAACTTCCCAGACTCTGCACCACATTGCAGAGCAGACTACTGGGGTTTGAGATTGGCCAAGTTGCTAGTGATGTGAGCAATATCGACGACTGCTGGTTTTATTAGTTACCTAAAGCTATCTTGATAAGAGTATCACAAACTTCATGACTTAAAATAATTGAGATGTATTGTTTAGAAATCCAAAATCAAAGTTTTATTAATGTTCATCCTTTCTGGAGGCACTGAAGAAGAATCTATCCCCTACCTTGCTGTAGCTTCTGGCCCAGCTGTCAACCCTTGCTGCTTCTTAGATTGTGGAGCTACTGCTCTGATCTCTGCCTCTTTATCCATGTGGTCTTTCCTTCTCTGTCTTCAGTCTCCTCTTTTCTCTTACAAGGGCACCAGTGATTGAATTTAAGACCTACTGTAAATCTAGAATGATCTCATCTTGAAATACTAAGTTACACTTGTAAAACATCTGTCTCGCAATAAGGTAGCAATCAGAATTACCAGGGATGAAGACTAGACATGTCTTTTTAAGGAATTACAGAGGTCAGAGTTACTTAATCAGATCTGAAAAATGAGACTGCTGAGAGTTTGATATGCATAGCCTGTCATTAACATGGAAAAATTGATTGAACTTACAGTTTTGCTTGGGTTCTTGTCACATTTTTACCTCTTGCTGACTGGCTTTGACCCATTGAAGACAAAATGACTGTTTCAGAAGTTTTAAAAGAAAGTTAGCTGGGGGTGACTTCTGGGAAGATGGCGACCGGGTAGGCAGCAGAGAGAGAACCTCCCAGAGGATTACCACCCAAACAATGAAATAGAACAATATGAAGACAGAAATAAGGACTTCCGGGAAGAAGATGACCAGCCGAGAGAGCTAGTGTGGAGGGAAGAACGGCTTCAGCTCCTGAACCCGACAGAGAACGTGCTACTGGGACAAACTGCGCCAAACCGGGCAGCGCTCCAGGATCCCGCTTAGAACCCCACCCCGCAGCCAGCACTGCGCAAACTGGAGCAACAGCGACCGGCCGGCGGGATTTCTGAGTCGGGGAAAATCTCCATCCAGGGAAAAACATCTGAACGGCACTCCTGTCTGCACGATCACAGGGTGAGTTAAGTGCGCGCTATAACCGGTTTTTCCTGAATCAGGAAGAAGCTCAGCCCAGCTGAGAGACATCAAAGCAGCTTCAAGGACTGCGGGATCTCCCGGGTGGGAAGACCTACTTAGGCGCCCCAACGGGTTTTGTGAGGGGGGAAGGAGCTCCACCCAGGGGGGAAAACCTGAGTGGCCTATCTGCAAGAATCCTGGGGTGGCGAGCTGTTTAT
>PVLD010034822.1:0-12370 GCA_004027595.1 Dinomys branickii | reverse complement strand
ATGGTCTGGACCCGCCCCCACCCATAGCATGACGACAGGGTGGAGCGGGGCGGTCCGCTGTGAGCATATGTGCTTTCCCACCTCCAACCATGGCAGTTTGTATACACCCCTGTATGTTATAGTATAGTCTGAGGCAGCTATATCTCTTCCCAAGGTGAGAGTCCAAGGATATAGATAAACCCAGGAGTACAGTTATTATTACAGGGAAGATAACTGATTGAGTGGTAGGGCAATGGAGATGAGGGAGGAGAAAAAACGAACTGATCAAAAGGGCCATCATCTGTGTAACCTGAGTAACAAAGATGAAGGTAACATTATGTAGGACAGCATCCAGAGCTAATTCCCTTCTATGTTCTCTATAATTCTGTATTTCCTCAGTCGTTTTTTTTTTTGCGGTACTGGGGATCGAACTCAGGACCCTGTGCTTGCTAGGCAAGCGCTTATTCCACTGAGCTATATCCCCAGCCCCCTCAGTCGTTTTTGTATTAGCAGAAATGAAGATAACTTTATATTATACAGCATCCAGTGCAAATTCCCCACTATCTTATCTATAATTTGGTATTTCCTTTAATGTTTTTGTGTTAACTAATGTGAAGATTACTATGTAATACAACATCCAGTTCTAATTCCCTACTATATTCTGTATAACTTTTTATTTTCTGTATTGTTTATGGCTTTTCTGGTTCATATGTCTCCATTCTTTTGTCTTTAAAATAAAATTAAAAAAAAAAGAAAGTTTAATATGTAATTTGTCTTATATGAGAAACCCAAAGTATAATTTAAAAAGATTACAGGCAATAGGGAGACAGACTTTGTGGAGCTGGGGAAGGATCTTGAGCTGGGGAGCAGGGAACAGGAAGTTAAAAGGATCGAGAGGCCATACGTATATGCAGCGGTACCCCATGAGGAATGCATATCATTATACTGCAATCATATACTCGTAAAAACGAAGTATTAAGAATTATGTTCTAGGACCAGGGATATAGCCTAGTGTCACAGCGCCTGCCTGGCAAGCACAAGGTCC
This sequence comes from Dinomys branickii, assembly GCA_004027595.1. NCBI lineage: Eukaryota > Metazoa > Chordata > Mammalia > Rodentia > Dinomyidae > Dinomys > Dinomys branickii. The sequence continues at coordinate 11,346 of PVLD010034822.1, read as the reverse complement.
TGAGTTCAAGTCCTAGTAGCAAAAAAAATTATGTTCTAAATTCAATTAATTTTCTTTCTATTTATGGGAAGATGGTGCACAAATGAGGTATCAGCGTTTGTTTTTAAACATTTATTGTCTTCCTTTATTTAAAATTTCTTGTCTATAGGATTGTTATAATTAAGTGATCTGCCATACTCCTTTTAGGTAATATCATTATCTTGACTTCGATAAATATACTTCCCCCCCAAACAAATGCTTTTTGATTAAATGTACTTAATGATATCACAGGACATCAGTAGAAAGCTTTTTTACATAATTTCAGAGAGGGGTGGCAAATGATTTTAAATACTGTTCACATGCTTTTCAAGGAGTAACTTTTGAAAAATGATCTGTGAATGAAAAAAACAACCTAACTACTTAAATTTATATTTCTGACTCAGTTTAAGTCTGTCTGAAACATACACGTGCTTTTCTTTAGGGAAGGGCATGAGATAGCTATCCCTAAAAGTTATCTTTTAAATTTTGAAGTGGAAAAGTTTTAAAATAGACATATCCAATTTTAACAAGTAACAGCATCTTCAATGAAAATTCCTTAAACACAAATAATTATAAATATACATATCTATCTTTTTCTTGGAAATATTTAAAAGTTGATTGTTTATCTAACTCATAAAGTCATTTAATGGAAATATTTGAAAGTTGATCGTTTATCTAACTCATAGTTATGTAATGCACAAATTTTACAATGTAATTTTCATGCAGTATGTAGTCTCAATATTTTTTAACATTTAAGAGATATCATTGCAGAGATGAAGAAATTTGGTATTTCAGTGGCTCAAATTCTGCATGTGTAACTGTAAGTAAAATATTTTATGCAAGTACAGAGATAAGACATCTGAAATTTTCATTGAAATTTGGTCTTTAAAGGTCTATGCCTTTACTTAGGTTAAATTTCATTCTAACTTTTTCTCTATTAAATTTAAAAATTTTTTTCTTTTAAAGAGAATAGTTGGAAAAAAGAACAATAGCAAAATACCAACATCACAGACAAAAACAAAACAAAGCAAAAACATTAAGAATGATACAGGATTTGAAACAAAAATGATAGGAATTAATGTTGGTTACATTACATATTGTTATCTTCAATGGAGTTGCTCAGATTACCACATATAAGAATGCAGGATTGATCAAACCACTAAAGAGAATAAGAAATAATTTAAAAAACCCATTTATGTATATATGTATACACAGGATAGGTAACATAGTTGTACTACTGAATTCTGTTGCTTTATTGAAAGGAACAATTAATGTTTAATTGTTTGATCAATCCTACATATCTATATTTGTTTATCTGAGTAACCAATTTGAAGATATCAATATGTAATACAACAACCAATGCTAATTTCCTATCACCGTGTCTGAAATTCAGTATTTGCATTGTTTTTGTGTTATTTTATAAATGTATGTGTATTTGTTATTATGTTTTTGTCCTTTTATCTTTTAAAAAAAACCCATTAGAGATGATACAGAGTTTAACTAGACAAGGTAGTAGGACTTCAGAAACGATCAAATCAGTTGATAATATGAAAGGGAAAGAAATTGCTCAAAGGAACAACTGGGATGAAGGACAAAAGAAAAAGAAAGAAGGAAGGGATGTAAGTATAGATATATATATACATAGATAGATAGATAGATAGCTGGGATAACTCCTGCTGATCTCTGGTGGTGTTTTTTAAAGGAACAATTAATGCTTAATTTTTAAAATTTTGACCAATTTTGCATACTTATATCTATTCTAACTTCTTTGACTTTTTGTTTGACCACCTTCACGAAGAACATTGCATTGAAAATGCTTCTTATGCATTTACAAACTTAAATATTGGCCATTTTTATTTTTTTCTTTTCTTTCTTTTTTTTTTTAGCGGTACTGGGGATCGAACTCAGGACCCTGCGCTTGCTAGGCAAGCGCTTATTCCACTGAGCTATATCCCCAGCCCCGCCATTTTTCTTGAAAGTCCCTGGAAGGGACTGTGACATCAGGCAAGGGACTAGGACAGCTGCATTTTGCACAACTGTGCGGAATCAGCCTTAACACTAGTACTCCGCCACCCTGGGACATCTGCCGGTGATGCCTGAACAGTCGGAGCTGCCATCCAGTGAATATCGGGCAGAGGATATTGTGGGTTTTCAAATGCTGAAGCCAGTTCCCTGTTGCTCTCACTTCCCTCCTGTTGCCCACTGCACTGAAGGGTCGTTGCTCCATGGCCAGCCTGGAAGGTTTAAGTGCAAGCAGCTTCCAAAGAAGAGTTTTCTTTTCTCCATGTTTTATATTAATTCTTTTGATCTTGCTCTTTGCCTTTTCTTTAGCCTTGGCTATGTTGTTTATAGATCTTACCATTGTTAAACTTTGAAAAATGACAATAAATTTGTTAAATGTATGAGTTTGTGAGAACAGAATTCTGTACTCTAAATACACTTGAATTCACTCATTGAGGCTCCAAGAGAGAAAAGGCCTTTTATTATTCTGCAGTAATACATAGTAAAAATCTTTCACTACGTGTTTATTCTGATATTTGCATGCTTTCCTAGCTGGTCTCTAGTAGGTAGCTAAGCTATATTGCTTTAGTTTGGGAATTGTTTTTCCTTGGTGGACAACACAAGGCATTCTGCTTGTCCACATATTTTTTCAGTGAATTAGGCACATGTCCATGTTGGTTGGTTCCCAGTACATTCTAGAAAATGCTATCTTTAACTTCTGATTGTTCATTGTCCCTGAAAGAGAATTAAATATTTATTTAGGACTGTTACTTAAAAATTGATGTAGTTGAACAATGGGTGAAAGTTGAATGTGGTTTAGGTAAGCACATCAATGTCAAATTTCCTAAAAAGGTTCACAAATCCTTAATGTATTGTTCATAGTACTCGAGCAATGTGTAAGACTTAAGCAAAACCAAGTTTGTACTTCTAGCCTCCAGAGAGACAAACTCTCTTCCTTCTAATCCTTGTATTTTATTTTATTTTTTTATTTTAAAGACAAAAGAATGGAGACATATGAACCAGAATAAGCCATAAACAATATCAAAAATACGAAATTATGCAGAATATAGTAGGGAATTAGCACTGGATGTTGTGTTACATAATGTTATCTTCACATTAGTTAACACATAAACATTAAAGGAAATACCAAGTTATAGAGAAGATAGTAGGGAATTAGCACTGGATGCTGTATAATATAAAGTTATCTTCACTTCTGTTAATACAAAAACGATTGAGGAAATACAGAATTATAGAGAACATAGAAGGGAATTAGCTCTGGATGCTGTCCTACATAATGTTACCTTCACATTTGTTACTCAGTTACACAGATGATGGCCCATTTGATCATTCAATTTTCTCCTCCCTCATCTCCGTTGACCTACCACTCAATCAGTCATCTTCCCTGTGATAATAACTGTACTCCTGGGTTTATCTATATCCTTGGACTCTCGCCTTGGGAAGAGATATAGCTGCCTCAGACTATACTATAACATACCTGGGTGTATACAAACTGCCATGGTCGGAGGTGGAAAAGCACCTATGCTCACAGTGAACCACCTGGCTCTGCCCCATCACCATGCTATGGGTGGGGGCAGGTCCAGTCCATGGGGCGCCCTCAGTGGGGCACACAGTGGAGCAGCAGTGGGGCCCACAGCAGAGCAGCAGTGGGGCCCACAGTGGACCAGCCATGGGACCCACAGCAGAGCAGCCATGGGGCACGTGCCCCCGTCAGGGTGCCCTCAGTGACCTGTTAGGCTCTTACCATTGCCTCGATGCCAGAGGCCCTTTCTTCTCCTCCTCCCTCCTCCTGATCTCCAGTATTACCGTTCCCCACCCCTTGCAGCTGGGCATTGGACGAATTTACGATGCTTGGTTATAAGGGCTTGAAATCTCCCTGGCCCGTTCTCACCGTGTTAGTTCAGGATATGAACTGAGTTTAAAGATTAGTTCTAGAATAAAGTTGGATGATTTTCTCGGGTCTGCTGTATAGAGTATGTTGTTTTTCAGACTCCTGGTCTGCTCCTTTTCACCTAATTTGTTGCTATGGGTTCATGCAAGGTTCGTATGTGCAAGCTGTAAGGAGACCCTCTTGGTGCTCACATTAATAGTTTGGGGTGAGTCCTGAAGACCGTGGATTCGTCCCATTGTTGCCAGGAACAGGCGGTGCTTGCTCAAGCAGCTGAGACTCAAGGTGCTCCCAGAGAGAGTTCAGGGTGGGAGCTGAGTTCCGGCAACCCAGCTCGTGCCTCCTGACTGATGTTGGAGTGAGAAGGGCGTGGAGCCTCACGATCCACCTCCACCTGCATCTCCCTCCCATTGCGGTGCTGGAGCCCCCGTCCGCCCTCAGCCAGATCCCTGTGAGCCGCCGCGGCTCACTGCTGAGGTTCCCCGCTGCTCTCCGCCGGGAGCCGCTCACCCAGCTGAGAGGCAGGGGACCACCGCCTCGAGTCAGGTGCAGAGCCAGGCATGGTGGGCTGTGTACTAGTTGCATTGATTCTCTCCAGGCGCTGATTAGGAAGGTTGCTGCAGGGTGGGGACTCTGCCCCAGTGGCTGTCGCAACTTCTCATCCTCACACTGGGTTCGACAACTGCTACCGACAGCCATTGCCTCTTTTCCTGGCTGCGCCCTCCCCTCTCCAGCCCTGGACCAGCTCTCGGAACTCCACTCTCCCCTGGCCAAGTCAGGAGGCTTCCGTGTGTGCGCGTCTCTGAAGCTGAATCTGCGAATGCCAGAAGGAGGACATGGGCCCAGGGTGTGTTTGGAGTGGTGAATTCCTCCTTCTCCTCTCCCTCTGATCAGCACCATGGTGGGTCTCCGATCCTTTCCTCCAGCAGAGGTTTTGCTTAGTCTTTCCAAGGGCTTCAATTCCCATTTTAGATCCTTCCTGAGTTCAGGATACCCATCTCTTTCCTTTCTGTCCTTCACATGTTGCTGTATTCCTATATTCCTTTGTCTGAGTGGCATTCCTCCGGGAGGTTCTCCCTCTCCAGCCTACCGGTCACCATCTTGAAGTCCTCTCATAAAATTTATTTAGTTATTTGTTTCTTCCTAATGAATTGACCATTACATTTCTAAAGTTCTGAAATGGCCAACAGACCATAGAAAGGTACCACTTTAGGCTCCTGTTTGAAACCAACAGCTTCAGAAAACTGCTGGCCTTGATTCAGGGCCAGCTTGTATTTTATTTTTAATTTTAAACTAATGAGGAAACATACCTGTGATTTTGGTTTTAGGGTGTTGTCATGGTTTATACATTGTGTCAACTTGGGGAGTCTAGAGGTCTGGCTGAGTGACTCAGCAGGGAGCCAGGATGCTTACTTTGTATACATCCTGAGCCTATGGGAGAGGAAGGCATGGAGATTCTGTGAAAGCTACATGCCCCCTGGGTGGGGGCGGGCTGTTTACAAGGTAAGGGAGATAAAAAGGCTGCTTGCCGCCATTCCTTCCTTTTGCTGGTTGTTTTTGCTGTGTTCTACTGTCATGAATGTTTTTCCTCTGCTATGTGCCACTCTGCCTCTGAGCCAGCCAAGTATGGACTGAAACCTCCACAAACTGTAAGCTAAATAAACCTTTCCTTCATTTCGGGTGTTGGGTATTTTGTCTCAGCAACAAGAGAAAAGTAACCAAGACAGATGTCTAAAAAATGTCCTTACCCTGAAGAGACTTCCATGGTGGCTGTGGATACTGGCCTTAGCAGCTGTAGAAGATGAACTTCCACAGTGTTTTCTTCCTGTTAGGACTCAAAACTAGTGGTCTAGAGGGCTATGTCTTTACATCAGGGGGAAAGGTAGGAATTTTACTTATTCCTTGTCTCTATGGCTTCTAGTAAGATTTCAATTACGCAAACGTGCTAACAAATCCTTTCTGTATAATTATAAGGAATAAATAAGTGCGATGCTTTAAACACATTGTGCTTTTCTTAGTTCTTAAAAATACTTTTTTCCAATATAATATAAAATTTTGCCCTTATGTTTTGACACTAGAGATATCAAAAACTTTTAGTCAATTATGCACTGATTATTCCATTTCAAAGGCAGAGCTAACTCTGACCACCCCCTGCTTGCTGAGTGTTTCATCAGGTAGCTTTATTCATGTTAGTAACTCCTTACATGCTTCGGGAAGTCTATTTTATTTTTCTGAAAACTTTTCCAAAAAAGTGGAGTAAAACATGAACATCCCCCTCAGATTGCTGGTCAGAAAACAGTCCTATGCATTAAACGAGAAAACAGGGCTGCTGTGTCATTAATTCCTGTGAATTAAACCTGGAGAGATGAGTGATCAACACTGTAGATGTAGGAAAGCCGAGATGCATAGGACTGAAGTAACTTCCTTAACAGAAATCTTACATTGTAATCTGTGACTTCAGGCACCTGAATTCTTTATAACCCTTATGGATTCTCTTAAGTTTAGTGAATTACACTTAGGCACATGTAGTCTCCATTTGTTTATATCAACTGCAATTTAAAGGTTCTCTCTCTCTCTCTTATATATATACTGTGATTGCCAATGACAAAATATACTGAAATGAATTCAAATCAGATCACTGGGGCTTTAGTAATGTTGCTATATTTTGGATATTTTGATATCATAAAGGTTATATTTTTAGTAATGTAGTTCTAAGTATTTGTATTTTCCCACTTAAATACATTAAAAATCATCCCTTAAGTTATTGATAACCAGTTCTCTCCTTCCCTTGTACACTGCAGAAGACACTGAGAGACCTGCTTTTCATGCTGAGGAAAGTCTTGACACATTATATCTCTGAATGCAGAGTTCAAACTTGCTCAGCTCTGTGATTATTTCCTTACCATCTCAAATCTTGCTCTGGGCGCTAAAACGCTGAATTTCTATTCTGTGTCCACTAAATAATCACTACCCTACTGTATGGAGTCTTTTCTCACTCTTCTTTATCCTTTCTAAACCACTTACCAGTCAAATTATTTAAATACAGGATGACCAAAATTTGTATTTTTTAAATTGACTTTCATAAGGTAATATAACAAGAAATATAAAGACAATTTTATAAAACTTAATATGACAATGAACTGGTTGAGATGGCAGTCAGCACGCCAGCAAATGTGTTGCTTGGGCGAAGTTCTGGGTAAACTGTGAAGTGGTTAAATTGAGTTACCATCTTTGTCACCATGAGCAAAACCCATTTTTTGGATAATGGCAGATCATGGAGAATTAGGAATTCTATAAAAAGGTTATATAATGAATAAGATAAGAAAGAGAATATTCCATTATTCTTCAGGCCAATCTCAAGCCAGAAGTATTTTTCACTCTTAATTTTTCAATGTCTTCCTGGTTAATACTCTTTGTAAGGCATCCTCCTGTTTCCTGTTTTGTCACAGTGAATGTCTGGCTGGGTCCCCACATAGTACACATTTAGCCTCTTAAGGTGAGCTTCAAGTATCGCTCACAGCACATCTGACACATAGCTTGTGAGGGCGGAGAAGGAGGAAGAGAGAGAACAGAGGTTCTGGGTAGCCAATCAAAAGTAACTTCACATTCTATGGAATGTTCCATGGAGGTAAAGAATTAGCAGAAGTTCTAAAAGAAACCTTATCTCTAACACAGTTACAGAGAAGGTCTTTTTTGATAGATCATATGATATAAACAAATTAAATAAAAATTACATGTCAAAGGCAGATCTTTTGGGGCATATACGTTGGAGTATTATTAAAATGAATATTTTATTGAGGGGTCTAGGGTAGAGACCAAGATCTATGTTTCTAACCAGAAACAAGCTGCTCGTGCTGTTGGATCATGGGTCACACTGAATAGAAAGGCTTTAGAGCATCCTCTTTTGGGGCATCAAAAACATGTTTTACATGAAGATCTTATATGACAAATGAAAAAATTTAAGACAATTTCCAATACATTCTGAATTCTAGTTCATAGATTAAAAATATCTGCAATGGAGAATTAACCAATTAGTTGTGCATATTGTAGGATTGAAGTAAAAATGGCCAGAATCTAAAAACAATAGATCTGAAGTTCTAGAGGATGTGGCTTTCCCTTTATTTCAAGGGAAAAGGTCACAATGCACATTCTATTAATAAAGTATTTTGACCTCTTGAGACAGGTATTTGATTAAGCTCTCAACTTATATTGCCTTGCTAAGGTTCACAATAGCTCTGGAGCCAGGGAACCTATGTAATCCGGTCCTAATGATGGCCTTATACTAATGCCAATGTTTGTCCTCTAGAGGTTGCATTGTTGTTTGTGCTGTGGATTTTGAACCCAGGGCCTAATACATGCTAGGCAAGCATTCTACTACTGATTTATGTCCCCAGCTCTAGTTTCTAGAAATTTTTAAATTGGGTATGCAACCCTTGTATTCTTTCTAGGTTTGCAATACTGATATTCCTAAATTCTATGTTCCTTTCAAATTTGATTTATTAATATTCAATGATAATTTGTATTTGCATATATTTACATATATTGATAAACATGCACAATAATTTACAGTTTTCAGTACTTTAAATTATTTCCATGTGGTCTCATTCCATTTTTCACAATGATTTTATGTGTTAAGCTATTTCCTTCATTTTACTAACAAGGAAACCATGGTTTGGAGATGCCGGAAAACACCCAGAGTCAGGCAATAAGTGGTAAATTAGCACGAATTAAGTCTTTGGTGGGAAAATATCTCAACTTCTCTCCAGCAGGCCTTATTTATTTTTATTACAGGAAGGTTTATGGAGTGTGGAGGTGTTATTTTTAAGCAAAGAGGATAATTTTAAGTGTAGTTTAAACAGATTACCACAAGAGAACAAAGAAACATCTTTCCGAAAACTATGAGAGTCAAATCCAAAGAGCAGTTGCATGGATAAAAGGGATATGTTAGCTATGATCAAATAACAAGTTTTGACCTGCAGCAGATGACAGATAACGGGAAGCTTCTGAGTGTACAGACAGGAAATAAATGGCTATGTCAATGGAACACTAGTAACCCAGGATTTCCTTTAAAGTTCACCCTCCCCTAAGAATGAAAAAAAGTAAAATTTGTTAAACAATTATGTAAAATAAGCAGTTTTGGTTAAGCAAAGTAGATATTGTTATATGTGGTCAGTTTTATTACATTGTCTTAAAAATTGAACCTGGTGTGTGTGTGTGTGGCTTCGCAGTTTCACACACATTTATAATTAGTTTAGAAATACTCTATATTTCTCTAGTTAGGTTCTCTTTCATTTTCTAACTTCTTTTTTTTTTTTTTTTTGCGGTACCAGGAGTTGAACTCGGGACTTTGCGCTTGCCAGGCAGGTGCTTAGGCCACTGAGCTATATCCCCAGCCCTCGAATTTTATAACTTCTTTTTTTTTGTTTTCTCTCTTTCATTTTCTGCCTGGTAAATTATGCAAGGAGACTTGAATGTTCTTTGTCTTTACTTCCTTGTAAACATGGCTGCCACCTAGTGGACCATTTGAATTCATTCTGATTGGCTCAGTAGTGCTATGGTTAAGCACTAGCATATAGTGTTCAGATGTCATAGGCAGTAGGATTGGATGTAGTTGTAAAACCTGGATTTATATGTCGACTTGTGCTAAGATAAATTGAGTCAGCTAGTTTCTAAACTTACTATCTTTTGTCCCCTGAGATCTTTATACATGGAGAGAAAGGCCTCTGCACTTAGTACTTGTTTTGGTTAAAGGCTGTTCTTTATACATGGAGAGAAAGGCCTCTGCACTTAGTACTTGTTTTGGTTAAAGGCTGTCCCAAAAGAAGTGTGAGGAAAGATCCTTAGGACCGGAATATAAAAGAAGTGCTGATCCTAGGGTGTTGTCTGTAGGAGATGATGGTGATACAGGGGAAATAATATAACTCCAGACCTGCTAGATGTCAGATATGCTGAGTTCCTGTTCCTCAAAATCAAAGAATGAATTTTAAGGAACTCTGTAGGTTGAATAGGACAAATTTCTTGTGAGAGATAGTTCCTGACAGACAAGAGGGGACCTGAAAATGGGTTGCCAATGAGTCCACCTCTCAAAGGAAGTTTTATAGAACAAAATCACAAGGTGGGTACTATGTGGGTCAAAACTATGGTCAACCAATAAGATTATAAATGTAGCCGCTTAGGTGATACTGATGCAGTGGGGAAGCAGTGGTAAGTGTACATGAAAGAACAAGGACCTTTTTAGGAAGGGAGGGATCGGTGATCCTAGTCATCCACCTGGGTGACTGATGTCTATCTGGACTTTATTGGGCCATGTGATATCAATTGTAGTATAATTTCTAGTTTATATTTTGTCCCTTGGGGAGGCATGTAGGCCTGGTCATTCTGTCTTTATTTTGGGGCCTGGCCTTCAACAGAGGCATCTCCAGCTGCAGTTGCAATGTGTTCTCATTGTACTGACTCCCTTGAGGCCTAGCCCTGTCTGACTGCTTATAATATTTCTACTCATTTTAGCTGCTTGCAATAATGAGACTTCCTGGGAAGCCAACTGGCAACTCTTTGCTTGCAGAGCCCTTGATTCATATTTTTATTACAGTTATAATAAATAAAAAGTACATCTTTACTATGACCAAATTAGTAAATCACAATTATTATTATTATAATAGAATATTATTTGCACATTCTATTTCATCTTCATAAATGCAGCACAATTTACTTTAAAGTTTTTGTGCATTTATAATTTGAGATTATTATAATAATGCTGAGAGTGGCATCTTCCCAGTGTTAGTATGTGCTGTGTTTGGTATACTGTATATATATTAATGCTAGATTCTATTTTGTGTATCCTATCTTTAATAAAATTGAAGACTTTCCAAGGTTAGTTAAAAACAACACAGTCTATGAAGAAAATTTACTTAATTGAAATTATTTTAATTTGACAATAAAGATTTTAAATGGGTCAAGTCACTTATTTCTCCTCCAGAGCAATAGTAATATTGGAGAGGTCTTTAATTTAAGGGATGTAAGCGCAGCATTCCCCAGAAGTGTGTGAACTTGTCATTTCCTCATCCTGTGAGTAGCAAAACCACTCTAGAAACAGGAAGTAAGGTTTTGCTTTGGGGTTTAAAATATAAATTTAGGCCATTGCCTTCCTCTAGAATCTACATTTTTTGTTTGTTTATGTTTGTTTCTTTGTTTTCTTTTTTGTTCTTTTTTTGCACTGGCTGGAGTTTGAGGTATTTATTTTAAAGTTCTTTCCTGGTACAATTTCAGAAAAGAATTATGGCTCACCTATAACTCTGGTAAAGTTATAGTCATTGAGTTTTGAATCTTTTTCAGAGCAAAGCAGGATTTAAAAATTAATATATAAAAACAGAATATTTTAAATGTATTTTTATAAAATATGTAATTAAAATGTGTCAGCTCAA
>PVLD010034821.1:0-12344 GCA_004027595.1 Dinomys branickii | reverse complement strand
TGTGCTCAAGAAATAATCAACCTATTCACATTCAAAAGTCAACTTGATGAAGCAAAGACAGACTATATATAAGTAAGTGACAAGCTGAGTAAAGAAACCAGAAATAAAGAAATAGGAATTCAGAGCAGGAAGATATGAAACCAATGGGACCTAGAGAAGTCAGGAAAGAATTGAAGGAAGATGAAAGTCCTGAGCTTTGAAGGATGCAGAGGAGTTGGTTGAACAAAGCAATGAGGTAGATACAGGTAAAAATAATACTGCAGTGGCAGCTTTTATATATCAGCATTTAAGCAATAGAGTGAAGTCAAGAATAAACTGACCATTTTAAAGGATGGAGAGAACTAAATGAATTAGAAGAGAAGGCCAGTCTTTAATCTTCCTTGTCTTCTCACTACTTCATCTTATTATCTTGTTGTCTTTTATAATTCAGTCACCTTCACAGAGGTTGTAGGTTCTCTCTCCCTATGGAATGTGTATATATTCTCCACATGGTCTCTTGCACCATATACAGAGAAGCATGCCTTCCCTGACCAAACACATCCACGAAACTTGGGTACAGAATCCTGCACTAAACATTCCTGACCTGGGGGGCTTTCTAGGTTTAAAAAAGCCACATAACCACACAATATGAGAGTGATCTGGTGCTCTCTATGTGGGTAATTTCAGCCTCAATCTAGGAAATTAACATTCATGCCCTGGTAGTCCATGTGCTTGCCTTTGGAAAATAGAGAACACTAAGGATACAGAAAGAAGGCCCTGTGCTGGGCAGTAAGGAAACAGCTCAAGTCAGGACATTGCTCCCAAAGAGCTCATCCAGAAGCGCCTTGTCCTGATTCTCACCCAGACATTTCTGCTCATCATCTCACCTTGCCGTTCTTCTCAGATTGCAGCATCTCCTATCATTTTGCACGGTTCAGGATACACTTCCTTTGCCTGGTGTTTCTTTCCCCAGCCTACATGCTTAACTCAGTTCACATGGCCCTGTTGAATAAATCCTTTTCAGATAATTTCACTCTTGCCTCTAGGTTATCAAAAATTCAACTCTATGTGGACCTTTTATAGATCTGGAAGGTCATGTGGTTTATTGGAACCAGGCACCTTCCCAGTTGGAAAGTTCAAAGCTTGCCTTAATTATGCCCAGGTGTAACAGTCTTGGGAAAGATGAAACTCCCTGGTCCCAGTGTTGGGATCTGACAATGAAAATAATCCAGCCCATACTGTACAAATACTGTATGAGAAAAACAGATTATATCTGGCTGTAATATACTTAGTTTCCATCTCTAGCAGCATGTGTATTACTTCACCTTTTAAACTCATGGAGATCAAGACCTATTTAATTTTTATTTTTAAAGAAAATGCTAGGATTGCATGTATTATTTAGTCCTGTGGAGTGAGGTGGGAATTAAATTTCTGTGGTGACAAAAAAAGCAGAATTAAGTATTACCTTCATCATGTACTTCAGTGCTTACCATTAGGCCTCATTTCCAACATAAGACGGTGTTGCCTGAGCTCCGTTTTCTGCTTCAAATGAGATACATGTCCCAATTATTTGGCCAACTGGGCAGTGAGAGACTTTTTTACTTTAAAACATCAGTTATGAGTCCTTGTGTTGCTAGGGATAGACTTCAGTGCCAAGGGACCTCGTTAGATCACTCCTGGTAATCAATTAGTCGGTGTATAGGAAGGCTCTAAATTCTTTAGCTTATCCTCTCCCTATAGCTTTTGATAATTTCCTTTCTTCTTTTCATTGAAGATAAAACACCCCAAAAGTACCCTAAGCAGTTGTCATTGTACTTCAGATAGTTTAAAAGTTGCATCCTTGCCTGGTTTAGCTGCTCACCCCAACAGAAACCACGGGTCCATTGCAATGTCTCCCTGCTCGTGGTGATGGACAAGCTCCCACCTGGCCCCCCAAGGACTGTGCACAAAGCACACAGTTCCTTGGAAAATTACTACGGATGCAAAATACTACCATTAAAAGAGCTATTTTAAACTAAATTGATTCTCTGTTCTTTGGCCAATTGGTTAATCCTCCTCTGGAGACACACTTCCATTTAGGCAAGCTAAAAACACAGCTCGCAGACTGAGACTTAGAGGAGGCCAGGGAGATGCTGACGTAGACATTAAGTAGGATTGAGCCAAGAGGGCAGTTGCATCCTGATGAGCTGCTTGAGGATTTCTCCCGGCTCAGTGGGCTCTGCAGCAGGGGGCACAGCAGGGTAAGCAGGAGAGACACTGACTGAAACCGAGAGAACAAGTCTTGGTGTGTGGTCACCTGTCTCAGAAAGCCAGGTCAGGAGCGTCTGTCGCCGGCAAGCCACCTTCCAGATTCCAGCACGGCCCTCTTGGCTCTGGGGATTTTTTTTTTTTTTTTCGGGACCGGGGATCGAACTCAGGGCCCTAGTGCTCAGCGGCAAGCACTTAGCCCACTGAGCTGTACCTCCAGCCCTATGGGGATTTTTAAAACTGCTCCAGTTTCCTCTGTGCTTCGCAGGAAAACTCATCTCGGTCTCCATCTGTACAACATGGCTCTGAGGAGAATATTTAGGAATAGGAAGCAAACCCTCTGGTCCAGTGCACTGGAGGGAGGTGGGATGGCACCGGGGGAGGGAGAATGAGGACGTGGACAAAGTAGAAGAAATCCAGGAAGAAGGAGAAGTAGCCAGAGCTTCATGAACATCTCAAACAACAGTTTAAACTTTTGCTATTTGTTATTATTATTATATTATCATTATTAGTATCATTATTATTATTGGTGCATGTTTGTAGTAGATCATAACTGCATGCATCATGGAGAGTTGGTACATGTGCATGACATTTCTCATTTCCTTTTTTTAACCCTTCCTCTCCTCCCCCTTCCTGCGTTTCTTAGGCTCCTTCAGATATATAAATACAAATATATATGTACATATAAGCTTCGTAACACATGCTTGTAATATATTATGGTCTCAGATTTTGCCAGTTTTCATTATCACATGGTGTCTACTCAATGTAAAAATGAAGAAGAATAAAACAGAAGAGTATAATTCCTAAATCACTTGTAAATCATTCCAGTCATTTTTGTATGTATACATGAGTGTCAATATATATCCTGCACATAAATAAGACATAATGTTTTACTTAATTGTACCTTATTTGTTCACTTGGGATGTGTGTGTATGCATGTCTATGCATGTATGTGCATGTGTGCATGTGTGTGTGTGTGTGTGCACAGAATCTCATCACTTTACTAAGTTTTAGTTTCCAGTCTGGGGGTATTTGCTTAATTGTTTCCTAGTATGTTTTTAAATTTTTAGTTCTTAGAAGCAACTGAGAAGAACACTTTTGAAAACACATTAGTGTACATGTTTCTAAACATCCTGGCGAGCCAGGTAACTTAATCGTCCTTCCCATCCCAAGCCCTAGATTCAGTGCCTCTTTTTTGATAGGCAAGGCAGGCCTGGGCTACTTCTGAAACAAAAGAAAGTGTAGCACTACACACTCAGTCTGAACTCCCCAGGAGGTGGGTCATTCTAGCCCCCCTTGGAGACACGGACGCTCTCCTGAGATCATTATCCCACAGCTGCTTTGCAGGAATCACAGAGTACAGAGGATTAGCTGATCCTGCTGTGGCAAGCACAGCCTGAGGGCCACTGGAGGAAGATGTTTGCGCCCCAACCTGAAATGAATAAAGGTCAGATTTAACTTCCAGCAGTCAATTTAACACTGAGATTATATCGTTCTCTTACTCCCACTCTTTTCACAATGATTTTAGAATAATTTTTAAACATGGCCACTTTAAGATTGATTGGGTTAGAGGTCGCTCTGCAGCAAGAGGGAGGTGAGTAGGTGAGTGGGACCATCTCCAATTAGCAAAGCCATCCATACATATGATAAAATATTCAGAGGCTTCCCAGGGATGTCAACTGATTCATAATTGATTTACATGAATCACTGAAAAAGGGTCCTTTAATCTCTTATACAATATGTCTCTGAAAAATTAATACTGGTACCACAATTCAATTTTTAGAAATCCACCCATTGTTCCAATACCTGGATGAGTTTGTCACTCACTGCTTTGTTAAGTAACCCCCACACTTGAGGAGGTCTAGGCTTAGGCTTTGTAGTCTTTAATATAAAATATATCCAGAGCAGTGTGACTGGCATTATCCTTCATGGAAAAAAATAAAATTATTAATTGTCTTTCATTTGAAGAAAAGAAATTTTAAATATGGATCTTCTCACCTTCATTGGATCCATGTTTTACTAGGTATATAAACACAGGTATTTAGAAGAGTCCCAAATCTAAATGACTATATGATTCTTTCCCCTTTGTCACCTTCAGGTGTCCCAAATGGTGAACTTAACCAACTTCCACACCGAGATTTGGAGGCAAGAATCAGCTTTATTACATCAGTGGACTTGACTGGCATCACCCCCTAAGAAATTGGGTTACCAGGTCTCAAGGAGCAAGCATTTTTCTGGAGTTCAAGATCACAAATACAGAGCAGAGGGGCTTGTCCTTTGGGGATGGGTTTTTACAGAAACAGAAGTCCAGCCTTTTCTGGGAAGCAGAAGCTTAACTGTGTAATAGCAACTGAAGTAGACTGGCAGTTTAAGTTGGTGGAATGCGGACATCATCTTCTGTCCCCCAGGGCCCATTTTCTGGTACACTATGACTCCTCCCCTTCAGTCTGATTCTCATCTTTGATTTTGAGGCTGGCTGATCTTCAGGCTGTTGGTTTCAGCAGTGTCTTACCAGAGGGGAATGGAGACAAGCCAGAGGCATGGGCCGTGTGCAACCTGAGAGCCAATTGTGCATGGTGGGGAGGATTTCTATCTGGAGACTGTTCCAAATCTAGGAGACCCTTCTCTCTTTCATTTCCCTGTCTTGGTCATCATCAGTTGCCATTTCCAGGTGTTTCTCTGATAAAAGAAGTTTAAATTATTCTTGTGAAGATAAACTTTGTTGGAAAGTTCAAAATATTGCCTCTGTACTTGAGTTAGCCTTGACTCTAGGACAAGCTGGGATTTCTGGTCCTGGTGCCAGAGAGGCACAGGAATCCTCATGCCTGATCTAGAAATCCCCAGTATATCCTACTGCTAACTGACACATAGGCCCTGCAAAGTGTTTGCATTGACATTATGGCTCTTCTCAATCTTATAGCCAAAACAAGTCTTGCCTCTGCTACACCCTGAAAGCTCTTTACAGTGATTTGAGTAATGTCACTTGTACCAGCTGATAGAACCAATTGAGCACATCTGTTCCTAAATCTGTGTTCACTGATACCCACTTAGGTGGACTGAAACTGATTATCATGGGAGAATTTTCAGTAGAAATTGGTAAGTATTACTTCTCAGGACCTTTCTTTGCCTCTTTGCTTAGGCCATCCTTAGTCAGCATCTCAAGTCTTTGCATCCTGGCCCACAGTCCAATAAGTTACCTCCTCTGACCATGTATGGCCAGTTCAGAGACTGACCACACACATAAACTCTTTGGAATATTCAACTGAAGCATTTCTTTATTAATTAATAAAACACTAATCTTAGACTCATGAATGATAAGCATTGTCTTCTTTGCTAAGAGTGAAATTCTTCTACTTTTCATTTTCATTGTAATGTTCCCAAGACACAGTGACACCCTGAACTCTCATAGAAGTTCAAATGAGAAATTAAATCAAGACCTCTTGAGCTTCTCATTATAAATTGTTCAAAATTCCATTTGTCAAACCATTAAGGTTTTCCGAATAGTCATGACTCCTTCCCAGGTTGTTCTGGTTAGTGATTAGAATATGCCAGCAAGGATACCCCTAATGCTGGCTGTCAGTAAATATTCAGCATTCAGGTGAGTCAATTGGTTCACATTCCACAAAGCCCAGAGATGGATCCTAACTGTGAGAGCTGCTCTGTCCCTGTTAGGAATTAGTTTCTTTCCACATGAGTGCACTAAATACCCACCATTAATAATCATCCAAGCATGGAACTGACAGGCCAAAGATTTGCAGGTTATGGCTTTTTCACACCAACCTCGTTTGTTTATTGATATTTGTTTTTGGGGTTAAGACAATACAGATTTTAGTCAGGTTGACTTACATGGATATTAACATTTGCTGCCAGGCTGCATGTCTTGGTTACTTTTCTCTTGTTGCTGAGACAAAATACCTCACACCCAAAATTAAGGAAGGAAAGGTTTATTTAGCTTACAGTTCATGGAGGTTTCAGTCCATACTCGGCAAGCTCCAAGGCAAAGTGGCAGATGGCACAGGGCACCAGTTCATGGTGGCGGAAAATGGCAAAAGCAGCCAGAGCAAAAGGGAGGAATGGCAGTGAGCAGCCTCTTTTTCTCCCTTACACATGCTAATTGTCTGCCCCAGGGCAGATGTAACACTCACACCCATAATCCCAGCATTGGACTATGGATCAATCATAAATCCAGAAGCCCGCCCCATGACTGCCTGAGGATTTGGAGGGACACGCAGACACAAACCACAACACTGCATTACCAAACAATATATTTTATGAATCTTTTCTATTTTTAGTGGGCAGGGAAAATTTAATAGAAATCAAGATATTTAGAAATTTCTTGAAATATGCTACTAAAATCTTACTCAGAGAAATATGCTCTCAGAAGTTTTAATCGAATACTGAACCCCTCTCTATCCCTGCAGATCTTTCTAATAAAAAATCTAAAACACCAATGAGCTACTTAGGCTTAAAAAAAGAAAAGAAAGATAATGCCATCTTTGTTTCTCTGAATCCTTTTGCTCTTGAGAATAGCTCAGTCTAGACAGATTTTTTTAACTATTTTAACTCATTAAACAGGATGAATCCACTAACCTTTTAGAAGAAATTATCTTATACTCAGTAATGTAAAACCATGTGAATATTACAGATTGAGCACTCCTCATTGCTCAAAAAGTTTTGAATGCTAGTATACTTCAGATTTCAGGGATTTACAGATTAGGGATTGTCAGTTGGTAATGACCATGCCAATACTCCAATACTCAAAATCTGAAAAACTCTAAAATCTGAAACACTTCTGTTGGCAAGTATTTTGAATAAGACATACTCCTTATTTTAGAGTTCTAGAAGGCCAAGGTCTAAAGTGGATCTCACAGAGCTAAACTCAAGGTGCAGTCAGAGCTACTTGCTTTAGGAGGCTCTAGGGAAAAAACTCTTCTGGAGACTTAGCATGTTCCTTAACCTCTGATTCCTTCTTCCACTTCCAAATCTATCAATGCATCATCTTCAGAACCCCATCCCTTCTCCCTCCCCACAGGATCTCCCTTCTCCTGCTTCCCTTCCCCCTTTCCTTTCCAGCACCTTTGTAATCACATCAGGGCTACCAGACAACCCAGAATAATCCCTGCATCTCAAGTCCGCAAGAAAATTCTATCTCCCAAGTTCTTCTTACAACGTGAGATAACATACTAATGGTTTGCCGTTGTTCTATTTACCACAGTGAGAAATCTGCCAGGGGAGACTGGAAAGACAGTGATTCATGGTTTACAGTAAAATCACCTGGCAACACTATTGCCCACATTAGTTCAGAAGATAAAGGATGGATTTGGATGTCTAAGGAGATTTCTGGGCAGAACACGGAATGGTCCAACTGGCTGTCTTGCATAAGGAAGGGAAACATTAGCTACAGAGACAGCTCGGAAGTTTGCAAGCAGAATTTCAAGGAAATAGAACAGAACCAGTACTTTTACTTTTTAACTTTATATTCCAGGTTAGAAAATAAAACTCTTACACATTTTCACTTTCGTTAGCCAGTAAAATCTGTTTAAAGGTAAGAAACAGCCTCAGGGTTGAGATCAAACCAATGGTTTATCTGTAAGAACTTTTGTCAAGACTTCAGAAAGATTCAGCAGAGCACCTAGCTATACCCTCTCAACTAGACTAAAGAGTGGCTTAAAATCTTCAAGGCCATGTCCCACAGCACCCTGACACTCAGCCCAAAATAGACAGAGGTCTGTCTTTAAAAGAATTATGGAGTGACTTTAGGGGAATAAAATGAGCCCAGTCAAAATTACAGAATTCCCACTGAGCAAGATTTTTAAAATTTTGCACAGGTTTGAACTAAAAGGGGAAAAGAAATTTCGAATGTAAAGAGGTTGTGGACCCCCAGCAATCTACAAGCAGGAAACAAGTTGAGAAAGATACTTAACTGCAAGCCATTTCTTCCAGGAAGAGGAAGAACACAGTAGTGCTAAGCGCCACATAACAATGGGTAAGGGAATCCTGCTGAGGGAGTAGAACTGGTCTTGTCAGGGAACATCCTTCTTTTTACAGAATAAGGAGGCTTAATACTCTATGCCTGGCTGAATTTCAAAATTTCTACAGACCAGCAACTGGTCCATGCCTCCTCCTCCACCTATCCTTTTAGAATGAGAATGTCTTCTGTTTTTTCAAGATAGAGTCTTGCTATGTAGTTCAGGGTGGCCCTGAACTCACTATGTAGCCCAGGATGGCCTTGAACTCAACTCATCATGGCAATCCTCCTGCTTCAGTGTCCCGAGTGCTGGTATTACAGGCACGTACCACCAGGCCTGGCAGAATAAGAATCTCTACTGTGATTATCTTCACTCTTTTGTCTCACCATTAAATGTTATATACAATGGGTCAAGTAACTTGTTTGTTTGTTTGTTTCTTTGTTGAGACAAAGTCTCATCTCACTGTGTAGATTAGGCTGGGCTTGAACTCAGGCTGGTCTCAAATTCTTGGTGATCCTCTTGTCTCAACCTTCTGAGTGCTGGGTTTATAGGCATGTGCCACCATATCTGATAGGGTCGAGTAATTCACCTTTTTAGCTCACAGATCTCAAAATCAGATACAGCTGTACCCAAAGTTTTCATTCACATTTAGAGCTAATCCATCTTACAAATTCAGAACTTCACCTATGCAGTCGGGATCAGGTAAAACTTTGAGAACTGTAGGTATGATCATATTTTCACATGGAAGAGAACAGATGAGAGGCTACTATAGATTGTTAAGTTAATCATGGCCAGAAAGTGATTCCCTCTCAGCTTGAATTTCTATGGCTATTGAAATATCAGCAAACATGGTTCGAACAGAAGTGTGAAAAGAGTTTATGTTTGGGGCTTGTTCTCTTCAGATGTTTCTCTTACATGACTCAGATGAGCTTCCCTGAGGGTGAAAAAGCACATAGAAAAAGATCCAGCTACTCCACTAGCTACCCCAACTGAGTCCAACCTGCAGCCAACATGCAACCTCAGTGCTCACCCATGAATACTCACCTGCAAGCCACCAGAACAGCACCCAACCAACTCACCCCATCATTACACACGAAGAGACACTACAGGAATTTAGTAGAATCATGATCTCAGAAGCTATTGAAAGCAAGTGATCTTAAAAGCTAATTTAATTGCCCTTCTCCTAGTATCTGAAACTAGTCTACTTCCCCACTGATGATACAAACCAGCCTCTCAATAGCTTCCCCTTCACTAGTACCAGGTTATCTCTCATAAATCCCATTGCATATAATCCTCCCCTCACTTGTCTGTACCACAAATCTCCCAGAATAGTATGCATGGATTTTGTGTAATGATTGACAAATTTTAGTCCAAGTTTAATGAGTTTTTCACATAACACCAGCCCTTACATGAGGCATGCATGGGCCTTCTGTATTATAGTAACTTGTAACATGTTAAGTGTGTCCTGCTACTATAGAATCTTGTATTAGGAGACATGTCTCTTCCTCAAAAGCAGGCAGCCATTTCAGAGGAAAAAATACCTGGAGTTATTTTAAGTACCTTTATTCTTCTCCCCCCAAGTTCTATCTGAGTCTGGGCTCCTAAGCAAATTCACAGGAAAATTAGAAACTTTTCTACCTCAGAGATTGATGAGGCAGATCCAAGTGCTTCAGTGCCCACCCCCTCCTGGGAAGTCACTTTCATGTGTAGGAAAGGACAGTAACTTCCAAGGCTGCAGCTCACTGTATTGTCTCTTGGAAAATGAAAGCGGGAAATGAGGCAAAGAGGCTTCCTACTCACTGCCAAGGACACTGAAGAGAAACCAGCATGTGTAGCTGCTCCTACTGCAGGCTCATGGTGTGGGCAGGACTGCACAAGCATCTCTACTTTATGGAGAAGGAAACTTCAGCTCTGGAAGGGCAAGTAACTGACTTGGAGTCACAGAGCTGCTTTAGGGCATCACAGCAGTTTAAGTTTAAGTGTAGGTGCCTCTCTCACACATGACTCTGACGATTATTACTTTTGGGAAAAACTTGGACCTAACACCTGATCTTTCCCTTCATAGACAGGTGATGTTGACATTTTGTAACTAGATCTCTGAGTGACACTAATTGTATTGCAGAGTCAAATGTGACAGGGCAGAAGGAAATCTAAATTAACAGCAGTATATGAGCCCTGACTCAGACTGCTTAGGTTCAAATCCCAATTCTGCTATACAGAAGCTGGGTGACCCAAGATAAATTGTCTAACTTCTCTGTGATTCTATTTCCAAAATTTTTAAATGGAGATATAAATGATAGCCTTACATCAGAGGATGTGGGAGAAGACTAAAGACAAGCTCTTGTAACACAATATGACTTGAAGCTACGATGAGCTTGTACTAAAATAGGGCTGTCAAATGCTATGTGGCATTCAGTTGACTACAAGTCCAGTGTTCTTTTCGCTATACCATGACACTGTGGAACTTCACAACTCACAGGTTCACTCAAACATCCAATTCCTCAATGTCTATTGGTTGGCATGGTCAAAGAAATCTTTACCAGAATGAATAAGGAGTTTGTCTCTGCTTTGATGAATCACAAGTGCATCTGTTTTTATTACCTGACTGCAGTTGTTTGTACTAAATAAATTATTCACTATGACAAAAGAAAAGGCTGATCTTTATTGAATGAAAGAGACACCCTGGACCAATGAAGAAAGCACTGTGGTCCTCGATGAAGCTGTGCAGATACCCTTAAGAATCGATGTTTCCAGGAACGCAGACAGTGCGTCAGCCACTCTGCGAGCCCATGTCAGCCTCTGTGAACGTCTGTGACTTGAGCTCTAGGGAGGAAGGGGAAAGTCAATCAGAAACATAATAAATACTAAGTCTGAAGGCAAGAATTGAAAAATAAAGACAAATGATAATGCCTATCCAGGGAGTTCCATTCCTATGCACATTTAACTCTTTAAATGTATGCTCTCAGATAAAAGGAAGAAAGACAAAAAATTAGGTTTGGAGACAGAAATGATTGTCCGAAGAATGCACTAAAATTCCCCTCCATTCTCATCTACCCGGGATGGGATGGTGGCACCTGACTTGCTGTCCTCTCAGTAAATACCCACGAGCACTTCCCTCCACACAATGAGTGTGAGTGCAGGCACATGGGCAGATGCTTCTCACACGTGTGGCCCTGAGTGCAAGCCAGTTTCTTCCCTTGATGTTCAACCAAAGAAAACTGTCTGCTCTGATGGTGGAGGAAAAACTGGGTGCAGTGAATTTTCAGACACGGAAGATATCATGCACTGAGTTGCTACTCTAAAGAATTTCTTTTTTTAAATTTTATTTTAAAGAGAGTGGTAAATGAGAAACAAACAAAGAACAATAGCAGCATACCAGCATCACAACCATACAGCATCACAAACATATGCACACCAAAGCAAGAACATTTAAAATGATACAGGGTTTCAAGACAAAATAATATGAATTAACAGTGGTTGTTATATTACATATCACTATCCTCAACTGTGTTGCTTAGATCACCAGATGTAAGAATGGAATATTGTTCAAAGCTGTGAGACTCAGTGAAAGCTGTTATCTAAAGACTTTCAAGGGTAACCTTGACAGTAGAAGTTTGTCACCTTAGTGGCAACTCCTGGGTTCTGTGTTCCTCAGAGTTTGTACAGCAGTGTTTCTGCTGTGAGTCCTTACTATAACCTGAGAAAAAGAAGCATCAGTCCTTCTGTAAAGGAAGAGATTGGGATTAGGCCCTCTGATTTTACACACACAAATGTGCTTGTATAGCATTTTAATAGAGGATCACAATCTTGGGGATGGAAAGGAAAGAAGAAACCTTTATCAGGGCTCCAACAAGTCTCAGGTCTTCATCCCATACAAGTATCTCAGGGCACCAAACCTCTAAGCCACTGGACTTCAGTTCCTTCCCAAGATGAATAGAATTTTTGTCAACAGGAACAATTCCTTTGAGAGAAATTCAACATGACTATGGTAAAAATACTTTCATCTTCTGGTGTAAAGCTGAAAGCATCTCTGCATAGGCATTGTTCAGAGTATTTGTTTTAAGTTTATCTGGAATTGATTTATATCAAGTGGGTTAAAGCATAGTTTCTCCCAGGAAAGTGCGTGTTAGCAGGGCAGGGGAGATTTTT
>PVLD010034820.1:0-12343 GCA_004027595.1 Dinomys branickii | reverse complement strand
TTATGGAATGAGACTGTCTGAAGGAACCAAAATAAATAAATGAAATGAAATGAAATTTTGAAAGCAGTAAAATCTTTTTATGACTATGATAGAAGTGATAGTTAACATGCTGCATCTGTTGACATTTTGAAGTTGATGGTTCAAATGCAAACTTTAAAATAATTTCAGTGATTGCTATAATGCAGGTTAATACTCCCAAGGTGTCGTGGCGTATGAGGTATAGGTGTGCTGCATTAGAAGTAAAGCACTTCTTTCAGAAACAGCCTTGTGCCATACTTGTGTTCTTACAAAGGGTATTCTAAGGTGTTCTTAGTTGGTTTATTTTGCTCAATAAAGTTCTGTTTTACAAAGACATGTAAAAAGGGCCTCAGTCTTTGTTAGCTTTGGTTGCTCATGGAGGTACCTGATTGTAAAGTTGGGGGAGAAAATCTGTCGCCAGAGCTGAGCACAGTGGCGCAAGGAGGCTCTTGCTTGCAAGTTCGAGCCCAGCCTGGGCAATTTAGTGAGGCCTTGTTTACAAAGCAGAGAGGCCGGGCATGTAGGTCAGTGGTAGGGTGCTCCAGGGTTCAAACCCTAGTCCTGTTTTTAAAAAAAAGATGGGCAGATAACCAGCTTTTTGTTTGTTTAATTTTTGATGCTGGGACTGCACCCTGCCTTCATCCTAAGCTACACCCGACCCTTTCTTCACTGTTTATTTTTAAGATAAGGACTCATTAAGCCACTAAGTGGCCTGGGCTGTGCTCACACTTGCAACCCTCCGCCTCAGCCTCCCAGGTGCTAGGTTGACAGACCTGTGCCACCGTGCCCTCCTGATCACTTGTTTGTCAATGGCATGGTGTGTGTGTGTGTGTGTGTGTTTGTGTTTTGTTTTTGCAACAGGATCTGGCTTTGTAGTCCAGGCTGGGCTTGAATGCACTATGGACCCCAGGCTGGCTTTGAAGTTGAAGTGATCCTCCCGTCTCAGCCTCCCAAGTGCTGGCATTAGAAGATATGTGCCACCACCACCCCTGTGCTAAAATGCCTTTACAGTAGTCGTTTGGGAGTTTTAAAGGAGTCCTTTAATGATCTTTTATAAAGTGCCAGGGGAAAGAACCCACAATTCGCAGAGAATGCAGTGACATGGAGAAGACAGTGTGAGCCACAAGTCCAGAGGTACCAGAGGTACCAGAGGTGGACGCCCCTTCCATGGGTCAGAACAGTGCGCTTCACTGTGAGGCCGGGTCTGTGGCTGTACACACTGGGATGAGCTGTGGTAAGGAAGACAGGGTTGAGAGCTCATCGTGGCCTTTTGGAGCCAGCGGAGAGCAGCAGGCGAGACCCTCCCTGGCAGGGAGCAGCATTCAGTGGTTAGGCTGTAGTCACTTGGGCCCCGTAAGCAACTGAAGAAACCGTGCGGCATCAGTAGGTTCTTAGGTCTTTCGGTTCTGCATTCGAGCCCCACGGATGCCACGCGAAGCAGTAGAAGGAATGAGCGCTGCCCAACATGCTTCGATGGAGTGGAACCCGCAGCCGTTAGAAAAAGCTTCTAGCCAGCTGGAAATTTAAGAGCATTTCCTTGACCTTATAAGTAGCGTTTGCTGTGCCTAAAGGTGAAGTTAGAACATTTGCTTTAAAGTCAGAACAAAACAGTGACGCCTGCTGTTGGCATTTCAGCACAGCAAGATTGTGGTTATCTCAGTTCTTTCCGGAAAGAAGAACAGTAGAGGTGGAGAGATGCTGACAATGGAGACTTTTTTCCCCTGTGTTGGCGGCACCTCAGCTTGAGCCCAGAGCCTTCGCATCGAGCTGGTGCTCGTATTTGAGACAGGATCTCACGGTCACCAAGCCGCCTAGGCTCGGCTCTAATTGTGATCTTCTTGCCTCAGCCTCAGAGAGTGCTGGGGTCGCCCCCATGCCCATGTAGATTCCTATCCGAAAAAAAAAAGGAAACGACAAAACAAAAAAAACCAAATAATTTGTAGATTATATTTATGTGTGCTGAAAATCTAGGACTGTAGTGCAGTGTTAGAGCTGTTAGCAATTTACTGATTTCACAGTAAGAAAAATCAGTTATCAGCAACGTAGGGAATGTAATTTATAATAATACTGCCTAAATAATTTAATAAGTTGTCCAAGTGTATAAGATCTATGCAAAGGAAGTGACACATTACTTCTAAAGGACACATATAAGCAGAGCAAAGTATAGCTGGGGATGGTGTCACGCCCGTAGGAGTTGGTGGCGGGAGCATCTCGTGTGAGTCCAGCCTGGGTGTCTAAACCCAGCCTGGGCACCAAGCCTACCTGACTTAGTCTGTGTCTCAAAACATAAAAAGAGCCAGAAAAAGTGGGTGAGTTGGCACACTCCGGTAAAGCCAGCATCCTGGCAAGCCAAGTCAAGGATCTCACTCCGAATTTGAGGGCCACTGTGCTGCACAGTGAGTTCTAGACTAGCCTAAACTATATAGCTAAGACCCTGTCTTAGATAGTTTTTTTGTGCGGGGGAATTGGTGGGGTCCTAAAGATTGAGTCCAGGGCCTTCCCCATGCTGGCAAGTGTTCTTCACTGAGGCACATCTCGAGCTTGTTGGGGATGTAGCTTAGTCTAATGCCTTGAGTTCAATCCCTAGTACTACAAGAGAAAGGAAAAGGAGCCAACTATATCTTTGTCTGAGAATACTTTCCTAAAGATGCCAGTTCTACCTAAGTTAAGATTTGAGTTCAATATGGTTCCAGTCAAAAATCAAGTTTTTTTATTCATGGAAGTTAACATGCGGATTCGAAAAATCATATGAAAGAGTAAGGGGCAGCTCTGCAAAAGTAGCCTTAAAGAAGGTGTGAAGAGCCAAGATGTCATATATCCAAAATGACAGAGCTGAAGGCAGGCGGGGGAGGAGTGCAGTGGCCTGGGCTCGGTGCGTGCAGCAGTGCAGCAGGCCTGACTGAGCTCAGGCCTGTGGAGCCTTGTGGTGTGGCAGTAGCACTTGAAGCCAAATGCAGATGCAGTGAGGTTGGCATAGATAGTGGTGGCCACATTGTAAAAACAAACTTAGAAACCTGGTATGTCACAATAATGTGTAAGTATGATCTAGTTGTGGTAGTGCACACCTATTATTCTAACACTTGGAAGGCTAAGACAGGAGGGTCACTGCGATTTCAAGGCCAGCTTACATTACATAATGAAACATTATCTCCAAAAAAACAAAAAGAAATTCAGACCTAGTGTGTATGTGGAAAACAGCGTATGAAACCTGTAATGGTTGGTACATTCTGTCAGATTGAATTTAGAAGGTTAAGTGACTTAGTAGTTCTAATGGAGTGTAGGGACACGCCCTAGGGCAGATGTTTAAGCCCAAGGTTGATGTAGTGGTTGATTCATTGTGTCAGCTTGAGAAGTTTAAGTGAGCCACTCAGCCAGGGACCAGGGTCCTCAGTCTGTGGACATCCTCCTCCTGTGCAAGAGAAGGGCAGGGCCATGGTCATGAGATGATGTGAGTATGACACCCGTCCTAGGCTGGGCGGCCTGCTCACACTGTAACACAGAAAAGGACGCTTGTTCCTCCCCCTTTTTACTCTTGCTGCTTTTGCTGTCTTCCTGCCACCTTGAATGGTTTCCTTGTGCCCTGCAACCCTGCTTTGGAGCCAGCTGATTATGGACTAAAATCTCCACAAACTGTGAGCTAAAGAAACCTTTCCTCCTTTAAGTTGGCATGTGGGATATTTTGTCTGAGCAGTGAGAGAAAAGTAACTTAAGAACAGACTTTATTTAGGCGGTGCTGGGATTGAGCCAGGGCTTTTTGCACTGAGCTGTTGTTCCTGCTGGAGTCCACAGTAGCCAGAACTCAAGAAAGGAAATTTTATTGACGCCGGTAGAGCCCGGAGGAGTCATCTCCAAAGTCTGAGGTTGCAGAGAGCGTGTCCGTCTTACAGGGTGCAAACAGAAGTTAGGAGAGCGAGAGAAGGTTGTGGCAGTGTGTATCTTGTGGTGAGCATAGCTGTATGTAGCAAAAACTGTTTTCAGCACATTCACAGAAGTTTCAGTTTGATGACATCGTGTGACTTAGCTGAGTTCAGCGGTAGAAAACAGAGTGACTGCAGTGTTGTGGAACAAAATGGCTGCGGGCAGGTCAGGATTCGTGTTTCACTGCATCCCCGGCAGTTTTCCACTTTATTTCGAGACAAGAGTCTTTGTGACATTGCTAAATTGAGATTCATCGCCAATCTGGCTAAAAGTGTCTTTGGAAAGTTAGATTAGTTGATAGGTTATCCTCCTACAACAAACAGTTCTTAATTAGTTAATTAATACATATTTTTGTTGTTTTTTTGCAGTGCTAGAGATGGAGGCAAGCAGTGCTGTACTAGGGATCTACAGCTCCAATTATTTTTCTTCAAGTTTGGAGACAGGGTCTTCCCATGTTACGCAGGCTGGCCTCGCACTCGTGTTTCTCCTGCCCAAGCCTCATGCATGCGTCTTTTTTTGAGACAAGGTCTCACTGAGTTGTCTAGGCTGATCCGGAACTTACGGTTTTCCCCGCCTTAGTCCTCTGTAGTGGCTGGGATTGTAGGTACATTCCACACAGCCAGCCTTTCCTTGCTCTGTCACTGTTCTTTTTGGCTTCTTGTGTGTGTGTGCAGAATTTTATAAGAATGAAATCTAATTAAATATATTGATCCTAAATGACTACAGCTCTTTTAACTTTTTTGTGTACTATATTTTTTCTTCATATTCAGAAATAGGAGTTTTCACTGTTGCCGATAAGATTTTCTATACATAGTTTTCTTTCCCACATTGCTTTTTCTATCTAATTGTTGTGGAAATGCTTTCGAATTACTCAGTTCAGTTTGAATTGACTCTTTAGGTGTCAGGTAGTCGTGCGTGTACTAGACATTGCGCAGCAGTGAATAGCGCTGCGGTAAATCTCAGTATGTGGTGTCTGAGTCAGTGCTTTGTTTTTAGGAAATAATTGCTAAAAACAGAATTTTTGAATGAAAGGGGATGCCAGTATTAAATTTTAACTGATGTCAGTTTGCCTTCTCAAAAATATTTTTTAAAATATGAGGTTTTCTACGGGTAATCAAGTTTCCTTTTGCATTATTATTATTATTATTATTATTGTTTTTTTAGGAATAAACTGTCATTTTTTTTAAAAAAGGAACTTAGAGCTGGACATGGTGGTGCACGCCTGTAATCCCAGCACTCAGGAGGCTGAGGCAGGAGGATCCTTGCAAGTTCGAGACCAGCCTGGGCTGCAAAGCTCAAAGCCAGCCTGAGCTGCACCCTGTCTCAAAAAGACAAAATAAGGAAATTTAAAAAAGGAATTTGCCCCATGTAAGCATGAGTAAATGGATGCTTTGGGGAAGAACTTAGGATACTCTCTATTGGTAAGAACCATGTCACATCAACAGCTTCTGAGACGTCAGGTGCTTCAGCACAGTAGCATTTTGCACATGTGCCATGTCTCATGATGCTGGTTCTTCTCATGCAATCAGTGGGTCTAGGCTGGGGAGAGGGCTATGGCTGGTGCCCCTACTCCTGCTCTGGAGACCACCGCCAACACCGGAAGTGGCCCCCCCTTTGCGTTATTAATGTAATCAGACTTGTGTGGTTTCCTGTAGTGTACTCCTGTAACCACCCCATTAAGGAGTGATGTGGTGTTGATGTCACACAGTGTATCGTAATTGTTCTCTCACCGAGAATGCCGCTGCTCCTTCCTTCTGCCCTTTCAGCCCTCCGGTTGTGCAAGTTCATTGGCCCATCAGTTTTCTTAAGGAATTCATGAGTATAAAAACCGGTAACATTTTCTGTTTTCAGGGCAGAATTTATCCTATACTGTGTGTTCAGTCATTTGTCAGGTACTTTCTGTGTCTCAGTGCTGTGTCCGGTTCTCTCCTGGCCTCCACTGCTAAATAGCCTGTCGCTTCATGTAAGCTGCATTTTAGTGTGAGTTGTAGATAGTGGACAAATGTCACGGCTTCTGCGAAGAAAAAGCAGAGCACGGACTAGGAAACTCTGCAGCTGTGCGCACCTCCTGCACTGTTGCGCCGCAGAGGGCTGTGGGTGGAGGGCCTCGGCCCTCGTCTCATCACAAGTCACAGCTTTTACTCCTGGACACTTGACTGGCTGCCTGTAAGCCATTCTCTCTCTGGTGAGCTCGTGTAAGAGTCCTGCTAAGAAGACTAGAGGAGGACAGCGAGCTGTGGTTTCAGAAGACTGACTGCGGTGTAAGGCATGCAGAGAGAGCCGCTGTGTTTTTTAGTAATGTTCTGAGCACTTAGGAAAACTGTCCTAGTCAGTAGTTGTTGCCAGTGGGGCATGCACAGTGGATGTTTGTACTGTGACAATGTTTGAAGCAAATTTTAAATTTATGGAAAAGTTGCCAAAACAATGCAAAGAACCCCTGTAACTCTTCACCAGATTCCCTTAGTGTCTCCAGCAGCCTTAATGAACATGCTGAGAAGAGATGTGGCTCTTAAATCACCTTTTTGCATTCTTTAGTCTGGAACAACTCTTACCTTTCCTTGCATTTTTGGCTTTCTCTTCAGGAAGATGAATACTGGACAGAATGTTGCTTGCTGTTTCTTCATGGTAATTTGTTACACATTTTTGACCATGACAATCCCTGGAAGTATTTTCTGTTTGTTTGTTTGTTTTTCTTGCTACTGGGTTTTGAATTTAGGATGTTCACACTACATCACCACCCCTTTTTAATTTTATTTTTAGTTTTCACTAGTTGCCCAGGCTGGGCTTGACTTGTAATTCTCTTCCCAAGGCCTCCTACAGTACTGAGATTGCAGGTGTGCACTACTGTGCCTGATTTTGATTCTTTTTAGACTGCACACATTGTTGATTTGTTCCGTTATTGGTAGTGTTAACTTTATTGGTTAAGATGGAGTCTGCAAAGTTTTGTCACTAGAATACTATTTTGTCCTCTGAAATTAGTGTGGTGTTGGTGGAGATATTTTGGAATTACGTATTTATACTGTTCCTTGTTCCATTTTAACTCACTGCTTTTAGCATGTATCAGCTTATCTTGCTTGAATTAGTTTTCAGTATTGTTGGGACGTGTTTGTGTTTCCCAAAGTTCATATGTTGAGATTCTCTGTGTGATAGTGAACTTATTTTTGTTTGGCATTTGCCTGTGTTGATGGTCAAGAATTCATCGCAGTATTTTTTATAGTCCATACATATTTTTTTTTACTGTGCTTTTTCCTATCAGCGAGAGATCTGGCTCTGTGTTGTGGGGAGAGACCTTCCTCTTTGGGTCCAAAGAGACCTCTACATTATTGTTTTAGCCCTACACATCTTGGCAAATGTGCAAAGCCTGCCTGCGCCTCATTCAGGCAAGTTCTCAGAGTGGTGTTT
Organism: Dinomys branickii; assembly: GCA_004027595.1. Lineage (NCBI taxonomy): Eukaryota > Metazoa > Chordata > Mammalia > Rodentia > Dinomyidae > Dinomys > Dinomys branickii. Next base: position 5,005 of record PVLD010034820.1, on the reverse strand, counting down.
GCAGTGAGTGATTTGAAGGATAAGGTAACGGCGTCTTCTGTGTTAAATAGTTGGCTTATGCTTTGGAGTAAAAATGGTGGGTTCTCCACATTCAGTGTTTCCCAGAATGTGACCAAGCCCTCTGCATGCACCAAACTATCTAGACATATATCACTGTGTCCTCATGGACTTACGACAAGCGTGAACTGATGGAGCGTTTTCGTCCTTGCAGTACTTGCTACGGTGTGTGATAAACTACTTCTCTAATCCAGGATTCTTGTGTCTTATGCTCGCATCCATGAAATATAATAGTCTAATTTATGAGCTTCTAAGTAACATAAAAGCAGACCCCAGACCTCACACCAGTGTCAGCACTGTAGTTATTTGTTCATGCTCCTTTACATTGTTAATCTCAACCCCATGAGGCCAAGGGTTTCCCTTGCCCCCTCTAGCACCTTCATTTTGTAGTTTGCCACTGTTGGCTACTACAAGGCCACCTTGCTTGCTCTAATGTTCCACAGGCCTGTCACTTCCAGTGGAGATTTATAGCTTCTCCTCATTTCTTTGCTGTTTTGGGGTGCATACTGTACAACATTATGTAGTATATAAATCTAGCAAATGTATTCTGGGGATTCATGTTGTACTCATGGGCATGTGGAATCACTGGCAGCAACTAGGTTAACAACCCGCAGGACACAAGGTAATGTAGCAGTTTGCTGTCATCAGCCGCCTTCCTAACTCCAGAAGTTAGGACTTGGTTTCTTTTTGTCTTTTTGAGATAGGGTCTCACTATGCAGTTCAGGCTGGCCTTGAGCTCACTTTGTGGCCCAGGCTAGTCTCGAACTTGCAATGATCCTCCTCCCAAGTGCTGGTTACAGGCTTGCCGCACCATGCCTGGCATGGCCTTTCTATTTAGTAGAGCCTGGTTATTATGTGCATTTTAAGTGTGTCATCACCTGCTTGTTTTGCTTTTGTATTTAAAGAATGATAGCCATTCACTCAGCATACTCTTTATATAAAATTCAGAATGTATTAGGATTTTTCATTTTATTTTAAGAAACATGCTTTACCACAGATTGTTGGTTTACAAAGATTGAGGTTATTTTTAACAGTCTTTTCTTGCCTATATTTGTGCTATGAAATCTTACAATAAAACTTAGGGCGTGAATGATTTAAAGAATGTGTGTGTGTCTGTGTCTGAAATGTTTAAAAATATAAAACAAGTGTCACCGAACAGCCAGTATACATTAAGTGCTGGTGGTTTTTCTTTTCCTTTCTATGTTCAGTTTAGAAGTTTTTGTTAACTAGTTCAGCATCTTCATACTTACACACTTACAGATATTTTTAATATTGTGGGGTATTCTGTTTGTTTTTTTGAGACAGGGTCTCTCTGTGTAATCCAGACAGGATTGCAGCGACCTTCCTGCCTCAACCTTCTGAGTGCTGGGATTACAGGGATGTGGTACCATGCCTGGCTTACTGATACTTATAAAAGAGAAATTCTACCTTTAGTTACAGTAAGGTCTATCTTCTTCGACGATGTGTTAATTGACAGAGTAATATTGTAAGTCATCTTTGTCTTGTTCATTTAGTTCAGTGGCACAGATGTTCAGAGTGTGTGCTAGTTTACCGTTTCACCCCACTGGCAGATGGGAAGAGACATGCTAACGTGTGTATAGTGCTGTAGTAAGGTGGGCACCACTCACCAGTGCTGTGGTCCTATAAGTTTGTTCCAAGAGCTGACAGTGTGAGCAGAGCTTGAAGCTGAAGGAATGAGCCATGAGGAGATGCTCCTGCACAGGGAGGAAGGTGAGCACAGTGGCTTGAATGCAGTGTGGAAGTGTTTGTAGGGACTCGGTGCGAGCTGAGGAGCTGCAGATCTAACCCTAAGAAGGCCACCGGGTTTTATCGTTATGTTATGTCTCAGAAACATGGACCTGGTTGGGAAAAGGGGGCTCCAGAAACTCAAAGACGTTATGGTTCACTCTGTCTTTGGTGTGAGGGGTGACTTTGAAGATGACCTGGAGATAAAACAAAAAAATGATGAATATCTGAATAAGAGAAGGAACTGGGATGGAGAAGATTGTGACAATTGAAAAATGCTTATAAGTGAAAATTTCAGCACGATGTGTTAGTTGAATGTGAGCATGGAGAGAGAGCTGTGCAGGTTTTGGGTTGGTTTACAGTGTATGCAGTGATCCCGCTATTTGATCGTGACAGTACAGAAGGCATGGTTTCCAGCAGGAGCTGCATTCAAATCTAAGATTGTTCAAGGAGTGAATGTCAGATAGGCACGGTGGCAGACCAGGTGGTCATAGCTACTCCAGGGGCTGAGGCGGAAGGATCACAATTTGAGAGTGGCTTGGGCCACACAGGAAAGCTTGTCTCAGAATTTAAAAAGTAAATAAATAAAGGGGGTCAATGATGTAGCTCAGTGCTTCAGTTCAGTCCTCTGTACTGCCAAAAAAAATAAAACCAAAAAAACTGATTATGGTCACCAGTGGCCAATGGGACTGAGTATTCCAGTGTAGGGATGAAGATGTCCCTCGGGTGTGGTTGTGTAAGGGTGAGCAGGATGGGAGTGGGTTCTGAGGGAAGAGTACCGTGGTGGAAGTTGAGAAGGAACATAGAGAATGGTACTGGCTGGAGGAGGACGTGGTGGAAGGAGACATTTCCATCACCTTAGAGTGGTCAGTGTTGAAGGGGGCCATGAAAGATGCAAGGCAGAAAGGGAACACTGAGGAAATGGTGATCTGGACGAGAGGCTCGTCTTTGGCGGGAGAGAAACCCTGAAAAGAAAGGAAGGGCTTTGGGGAGGTAATGGAGTAGCGGGGCTGGGCCTGGTAATTGAGGCTGTTTGTGAGGGCAACTGATATCGTTTTCATTGTTTTGAGGAAATCAAGGCCACTTGCAGCCAGCCTTTGCAGGGGTGGGTCTAGCTATGTAGTGAAGGGTGAAGGGTGCAGTGAAGGGTGCGGGGCTACGTTAGGTTGGAGCACTGGGAGAGTAATCCAGATGCAGAATAACTGTTGAGGTAGTTGGAGATTGAACTCACCGTGGTATGTAAAAGTATTACTGAGTACAGCTGAAAGCAGAGTGGAGTCCATGGCCCTAGTGGGACCCGTATCTAGGTTTGAGTAACTAATCTCTGGGGCACGGCAGTGCAGCTATAGCAGTGAAGAGATCAGTTCGGAATTAAGTCCAGCTTTCTGGTGGCTAATTTGATACATGAGAAGTGTGGGTGGGGCAGCGAGGAAGGAAGGCTGGGCTGAGGGTTGCTGAACAGTGAGAGATGGAAAGGTGGTCAGTTTGGAGATGGGGCTTCTATAGTTTGGCTCCAGTGCCGTGTGGCATGAAGTGTTCTGATGAAGGGCACCTCTGCACAGTGAGGTTTAGGCTTAGCGTATTGTGAACACAGAGGGCATGCTCACAGAGGGATTGTGAAGTCACAGAAGCACAGATTATATACTTGAAGTTTGACAGTTAACCATAAGCTGGATAAATGTGTGGCAATGTTATGGCCTGTGTCATCTTTAGGGAGTGTGAGAATGTTACCAGGAAGTTGGTTATATGGGGTGCTGAACTTCATAATGGATTTTGTTGGAACCACCACCATCTCTTTTTTTTTTTCCCCATATCCATAATTTAAAAAAAAATTTTTATTTTAAAGACAAAAGAATGGAGACATACAAACCAGAACAAGCCATAAACAATATTGAAAATACAAAATTATACAGAACATAGCAGGGAGTTAGCACTGGATGCTGTGTTACATAATGTCATCTTCACTCTAGTTAACACAGACATTAAAGGAAATACCAAATTATAGAGAAGATAGTAGGGAATCAGCACTGTATGCTGCATAACATAAAGTTATCTTCACTTCTGTTAATACAAAAACGATTGAGGAAACACAAATTATAGAGAACATAGAAGGGAATTAGCTCTGGATGCTGTCCTACATAATGTTATGTTCACATGTTACTCAGTTACACAGATGATGGCCCATTTGATCATTCAATTTTCTCCTCTCTCATCTCTGTTGCCCTACCACTCAATCAGTCATCTTCCCTGTGATAATAACTGTATTCCTGGGTTTATCTATACCCCTGGACTCTCGCCTTGGGAAGAGATATAGCTACCTCAGACTATACTATAGCGTACATGGGTGTATACAAACTGCCATGGTCGGAGGTGGAAAAGCACCTATGCTCACAGTGGACTGCCTGGCTCCACCCCGTCGCCGTGCTATGGGCGGGGGCGGGTCCAGTCTGTGGGGCGCCCTCAGCGGGGCCCACAGCAGAGCAGCTGTGGGGCCCACAGCGGAGCAGCCACAGGGCCCACAGCGGCGTAGCCGTGGGGCAATCAGTGGAGCAGCCATGGGGCCCTCAGTGGAGCAGCTGCGGGGCCCACAGCGGAGCATCTGTGGGGCACGCGCCCATTGAGATGCCCTCGGTGACCCGTTCAGCTCTGTCCCGTTGCCTTGATGCCAGAGGCCCTTTCTTCTCCTCCCTCCTCCTGATCGCCAGTATTACTGTTCCCTACTCCTTGAAGCTGGGCATTGGACGAACTTATGATGCTTGGTATAAGGGCTTGAAATCTCCCCAGCCCGTTCTCACTGTGTTAGTTCAGGGTATGAACTGAGTTTAAAGATTAGTGCTAGAATAGAGTTGGAAGATTTTCTCGGGTCTGCTGTATAGAGTATGTTGTTTTTCAGACTCCCGGTCTGCTGCTTTTCATCTAATTTGTTGCTGTGGGGGTTCATGCAAGGTTCATATGTGCAAGCTGTGAGGAGATGCACTTGGTGCTCACATTAATAGTTTGGGGTGAGTCCTGAAGACTGTGGATTCATCCCATTGTTGCCAGGAACAGGCAGTGGTTGCTCAAGCCGCCGAGACTCAAGGTGCTCCCAGAGAGAGTTCAGGGTGGGAGCTGAGTCCCGGCAACCCAGCTCGTGCTTCTTGCCTGATGTTGGAGTGAGAAGGGCGTGGAGCCACGCGATCCACCTCCATCTGCATCTCCTTCC
>PVLD010034819.1:0-12340 GCA_004027595.1 Dinomys branickii | reverse complement strand
GTTACTGGGCTTCAGCTCCCACCCTGAACGCCCTCTGTGAGCACCTTGAGCCTCGGCGGCCTGCACAATCACCACCTGTTCCTGACAGCAATGGGACGAGTCCACAGGCTTCAGGACTCACCCCAAACTACTAATACGAGCAACAAGAGTGTCTCCATACTGCTTGCATATATGAACCTTGTATGAACCCATGGCGACCAGGTAGGCAACAGAGAGAGAACCTCCCGGAGGAATGCCACTCAGACATAGGAATATAGCAACATGTGAAGGACAGAAAGTAAAGAGGTGGATATCCTGAACTCGAGAAGGATCTGAAATGGGAACTGAAACCCTCGGAAAGACTAAGCAAAACCTCCTCTGGAGGAGAGGATCAGAGATCTGCCATGGCGCAGTCGGAGGGAGACGAGACGGAGAGGGAGGAGGTCACTGCTCCAAGCACACCCTTGGCCCACGCCCTCGTTTCCGCATTCGCAGCTTCAGCTTCGAAGACCCATTGCCCAGCTGCAAGGGGTGGGGAACGGTAATGCTGGAGATCAGGAGGAGGTGGGAGGAGAAGAAAGGGCCTCTGGCATCAAGGCAACGGGACAGAGCCAAAAGGGTCACAGAGGGCACCCCGATGAGGGCGCGTGCCCCGAAGCTGCTCCGCTGAGGGCCCCGCAGCTGCTCCGCAGTGGGCCCCGCGGCTGCGCCACTGCTGCTCCGCAGTGGGTCCTGTGGCTGCTCCGCTGAGGGCCCCACTCAGGGCACCTCATGGACTGGACCGCCCCCACCCATAGCACAGCGACAGGAGCCGGGTGGTCCACTGTGAGCATATGTGCTTTCCCACCTCCGACCATGGCAGTTTGTATACATCCATGTATGTTATAGTATAGTCTGAGGCAGCTATAAGCTATATCTCTTCCCAAGGTGAGAGTCCAAGGATATAGATAAACCCAGGAGTACAGTTATTATCACAGGGAAGATGACTGATTGAGTGGTAGGGCAATGGAGATGAGGGAGGAGAAAAACTGAATGATCAAATGGGCCATCATCTGTGTAACTGAGCAACAAAGGTGAAGGTAACATTATGTAGGACAGCATCCAGAGCTAATTCCCTTCTATGTTCTCTATAATTCTGTATTTCCTCAATCGTTTTTGTATTAACAGAAGTGAAGATAACTTCATATTATACAGCATCCAGTGCACATTCCCTACTATCTTCTCTATAATTTGGTATTTCCTTTAATGTTTTTGTGTTAACCAATGTGAAGAGAACTATGTAATACAACATCCAGTGCTAATTCCATACTATATTCTGTATAACTTTATATTTTCTGTATTGTTTATGGCTTTTCTGGTTCATATGTCTCCGTTCTTTTGTCTTTAAAATAAAATTAAAAAAAAAAGGTTTGACCTATTTTATCTTCCAGCAGATTGTTTCTGTTTTAACATTTAGATCTTTGGTCCATTTTGATTTTTGTTGAGTGCATGGTGACAGATACACGTCTAGACTCAATCTTCTGCATGTGCAAAGCCAGTTTTCCCAGCATCACTAATTAAAGAGGCCATCTTTCCGCCAATGTATGTTTTTGGACCCTTTGTCAAAGATCAGATGGCTGAATGTGCCTGAAGTTGGTTCTGCATCCATAGTCTGTTTCCCTTAATCCACAAGTCTGTTTTCCCACCAGTATCGCACTGTTTTCATCACTGTAGCTTTGTAGTATAACTTGTGGTCTGAGATTGTGATGTCTCCTGCTTTGCTCTTGTTGCCCAATATTGTACAGTACTTTCACATGTTCCTGTACAAGAAGTGCTTTACACCTTCTCTTTGGCACATCCTAATTGCCAGGGCCACTCACTACTCTTATACTTTGCAGGTCTTTTTAAGTAAAATAAGGGCTGCTTGCACAGCCCTGAGATTCTGTGGCTGCTGATTTGTTAATGAAATTGACTTCCAAGTGACTAACAGGCAGGCAGTGGGCATGATGTGGACACACTGGACGGAGGGGTGACTCTCGCCCTGGGCAGGTGGAATGAAGTGGTTTGTGATTTCATCATGCTGCTGAGAATGGCACAATTTGAAACTTGTGAAGTGTTTATTCCTGGAATTTTCCTTCTAATATTAAACATGATTAAAAGAAATCAAACACACAAAAATGTATATGATAACCCCAATTTTATGAAACAACCACAGTGGGCAAACCCATAGAACAGAAAGCAGATGTGTGCTTTCCTAGGGCTGAGGAGGAACATGAGCAGGGAGGGGTTTTAGGCTGGGGTAACAAACAAGTTCTGAACCTGGCTAGAAGGGGTTACATGACACTGGGAATACTCTTAATGCACCAAATTGTACACTTTATGGTGGGAAACAGTAACTTTTATTTCATGTGTATTTTCCCACATGCAAAAGAAAACAAAAAAGGACACACCAAGCTACTACATGACTTGAGAATTTAGGGCCTAAGTTCATGGCCAGGAGAACTGAGACTGTGGCTGCAACAGCTGTCCCCACGTGACAACTGCAGTCTGATTCGTTGCAGCAGGAGGCAGAGGCAACCCCAGCTGGGGAATGGATGTATCTGTTTCCTAGGGTGCTGGAACAATCCTTAGAGAACAAAATACATGTATTGTTTCACAGTTCTGGAGCCTACAGCCATGAGGATGGCAGGACTAAGCTTCCTCCAAAGCTCTGCTGGACTCTGCCTGGCTGCTGGTGCTGGCTGGGAGTCCTTAATCTTTGTGGCTCATAGATGCCTCACTCCTTGCTCTGCCTCCATCATATATAGGCCATCTTCTTCCAGTGTGCCTTATAGGGATGGGGGGGTCCCCCTACTCTAGTAAGAGCTTAATGAAGAATATCTAATTATATGTCTAGATAAGGTCACACTCTGAGGTGCTACAGTTAGAACCCCAACAGTTTTTTCTGAGGAACACAGTTCACTCATAGCAGTGAAGATACAAGTTGTGCTATACCCATTGAAGGAATACTATTCAGCCTTAAAGAGAGTGAGATTCTGACACTCCTACAATAGAATGCATATAACACTTGAAGACAATGATGCTTAAATGAAAGAAGCAAGACACAAAACCCCACAGAGTGTATGGTTCCATTTATACAAAATACCCAGGATAGGCAAATCCATAAAGACAAAAAGTAGTTTATAGGGCCTGGAGGGAAGGGAAGAATGGACAACAACTGCTAATGGGTACAAAGCTTTTGTTGTAGAGAGACTGAAAATGTGCTGGAGTTAAATAGCATAATACCACAACACTGTGAATATACTAAACACTACTGAATTGTATCCTCTAAAGGAATTTAGGGTATGTATGTTAGTTACTTTCCTCATCTCTAAGACAAAACACCCAGTACCTGCAAGTTAAAGGAGTAAAGGTTTATTTCAGCTCACAGTTTGTAGAGATTTCAGTCCATAGTCAGATGGTTCTAAGGCAGGGCAGCAAGGCAGAGGGGCATTGCGGAGGAGAAACAGTCCGTGTTGAGGCAGGCAGGAGGCAGCAAGTATCGAGCTGGCCCTTCCCTTTTATCCCACCCAGGCTATAAGCCTATGCATTGGTTCCACCCACACCCAGGGTAGGGCTTCCGTTGTCCACACCCACAATCATGCTAAACCAATTTAGCACAATACCACATGCTCTTAATCCCAGTGTCACACATTCTGGATGCTGTTACCTCCAAAAAGCCCCGCCTACTAGCGCATGAGGCTTTGGGAGGATGTCTAGATACAAGTCACAAGGCCATGTAAATTATAACTCAAAATTGTTTAAAGACCCTGTTTAAAGGATGAAAAGACAAATGCCATGGGCAGAAAATATTTGCAAGCCACATTCATGAAAGGATTTGTATCTAGAACTCTGGGAGGCTGAGACAAGAGGGTTGCAAGTTCAAGCTCCACCTAGGAAATTCAGTGATTTAGCAAGGAGATCCTGTCTCAAAGTAAATTTTCTTTAAAAGTTGGGCTGTAGCTCAGTGTGAATGTGCCCAGTTCAGTCCTCAGCACTATAGAAATAAAAACAAAGACATAAGAATGAAAAGATGTCCAATATCATCAGCTGTTGGAGATATGCAAATTACACCAGAAGGAGGCTTAACTTCAGCCTTCAGAACAGCTAAGCAAAAGTAATAATAACATCCAGTGCTGGCAACAATGCCAGGAAACTGGATTCTGCATGCAGAGCTGGTGGGAATAGAACCTAGTACAGCCATGTGGAAAACAGTTGGGCAATTTCTTTTGCAATCTAAAGATGCACTCACCATGTGACCCAGGGAACATTACCTTGGGGATTTACCCTAGAGAAGGGAAAAATCACATTCACACAAAAACCCAAAGTTCCCAGCAACTTTATCCATAATAGTCAAAAAGTGGAAAAAACCCAACCAGCTTCAACACAACTGTAATATTACACCACAGACACTGCTTACCCATACAAAAGAACAAACTATTGATAGACTGATCTCCTTCTTAGATCTCAAGAGAATTATGCTTGGGGGGGAAAGCCAATCTCAAAAGGTTATGTATGGCTCTATGTATAGAACATTCTTTTTTTTTTCTTGCTAGATAGTTCAGGCCAGCCTGAAAATCATAGCAATGCTCCTGCCTCAGCCTTCCAAGTGCTGGGACCACACCCAGGCTAGAACACTTCTTTTCATTAGATTTTATTGGTACATTTTAGATAGATATAACAATCACATTCATCATAGAGAATTTGTACCTGTACATGATATAACTTATTTTTCCCCATTCCCCTACCCTCCCTTCAACCCCTCTTCCCTCTCTCCATTTACAAAGCTTTGTTTTCATGTTTTCCTCCTTTAGAATGTTCTTTAAATGACAGAATTATAGATTAGTGTTTGCCAGGGACTGGGGTGGGTGGATATAAGGCTGTGATGGTAGTCAACAAAGGTCTACACAAATGATAAAAGTAACACACACACACATACACACACACACACACACACACACACACACGTAACTAGTGAAGTCAGAGGAAACTCTGTGGATTGTACCAATGTCAAGTTTCTGATTTTGATGCTGTGCTACAGGTTGGGTATCCCTTGTCTGGAATGTGTGGGAATCAATGTTTCAAATTTTGTAATTTTTTTTCAAGACTTTTGAAGATGTCCACACACATGCTGAGACTTCTTGGAGGATGGGTTGCAAGTCTAAGCACGAACATCATTTCCGTCCCACAGACACCTTGTACCCGTAGCCTGGAGGTCATCTCATACTATAATTTTAGTGCACTTGTGTTTTGACTGTGATCACCACATGGTGTCAGGCATGGGGTCCCACCTGTAACGTCATCCACACGAGCAGTTCTAGGTTTTGGATCACTTTAGATTTCAGGTTTTCACATTAGGGATTTTCAATCTGTGAGGCTATAAAACATGTCACTACTGCAGGCACACAATAAGGGTACCTAAGACCTCCTGAACAGTTCGGGGGTTTCTTCTTATTTTTTCTAACTTCTTATGAATAGAATTTGTTCAAAATAAAGTTCTTAAAGTCAATGATTTCTTTACAAACACACTGCATGGCTGATACCACTGGGGCTTTTCTCTGCAGAACACAGCCTGCCACACGTACCTGGGTGGCCACAAGCCTGTGTGACAGCTGTGTGTCTGCCTCACACAGACCCCAGGTGCAACCCCATGGCGGCATCACCTGGGTCCTGGAGACCTTGTGTGCTCAAAGCCAAGCCCCAGAGAAGGCGTGTGGGCTCTTAACCCCACTGTTCTCCACCTCACTGCTGTTCTCCACTTCACTGCGGGGAAGAGGGAACTGATTTAGCCAATGTGACATCGCCCAGTAGCAGACGAAGGAAACTAGCTCAGCTTTCCAAGTCACTCACCCTCTTCACCAAGGCAGTTCCAGAGTGATCCGAGCTACAGTGAGTGGTTAAGGTTTTAAAAATGTATTATAGCAAAGACACACTGGCATGGATTCCCTCATAACCCTCCTTCACTTTGAACACACTCATCCCATCGTTCTCGACACTCTTCTGGAGCAGTTCTGGAAGCCCTCTTTCATGAGTGTCTTTACAAAGAGTGATTAAAAAAAAAAAAGTATGCGTGAAAGCACCATCCAGAGGAAAGCCCAGCTCCCTAGAAGAACAAGAGCAGGAGGGGTCACACCTGCAGTTCTGCCTGACCTGTCGCTGCCCTGCCCGACACCTGGAATGTAAATAGTTCCTGTATCCACAGTTGGCCACACCCTTTCCTGGAAGCTAAAGGGCCGGTTGGAGCAGGGAGGGAGAAGGAGCAAGCCTGCCAATTTTCCTTTACAAGGTTGCTCTTTGGAGACTGTGTTTGCTGATGGCTTTCCTGGTTCCAGGAAGAAACTTCCCCTCTTGATGTCTCTCCTTAACCAAGAGGGACAGATAAGTGCCCCCTCGTTCCCCCACTTTGCTGATCTGGAGCCTCTCCAACTAAATACATAGATAAGCCAAAAGTTGTTCGGGTACCTGACCAAAGCAGCATGAGAGAATCAAGAACAAGTTATTCATTTGCCTCTGAAGATCAGAGTGGGCTTCCTGGAGGAGGTGGCACTTGGAGCATGGGATGAGGAAGGAGACAGAGATTTAGGCCAAAGAATTTTGAATGTTGGGCTGAATTTTTCTGTAGAAAACAGTGTTGCTGAAGATTTTCTGAGTAGAAGAATAATAGGATTTTATCTCAGCAGCAAGGCAGAGATTGGATTGCCCCAGCAGGAAAGATTAAAGGTTAGGGGCCCAGTAAAGAATGTTACTGCAATAATTCAAATGAGTGGTGATAAGCAGTTGCTTTCAAGTGCTAGGAAGCTGGGAAATGATGAGAAACTGCATTCCAGGAGCTGTACCGGGCAGGCCATTCCGAGTAATTGGATGTTGCGGGTCAAAAGGAAGCTGAAGTGAATTTCTGCCTTGGTGAATAGCAACACTATTAGTCAATGTAGAGACGAGGAGTTTGATTGGGGTCAGGTGGGGCTTCAGACCTCTTTGAGAACCCTGGGTAGAAATGAGTCGTGAGCTGTTGGAAATCGGAGTCCAAAACTCAGTAAGCAAATGTCCCCAGTCATTAGCTCTGAGCAATGGAGTTATGGGGAATTTTGTTTGATCATCTGTAGGACTCTTAACAGGCCCGTGTGATTGTTGTGGATACAATAAAGAATAAATAAGATGAGGGAAGTAGGGCACATCTGTAATGCCTGCACTCTGGGAAGCTGAGGCAGGAGGATCACAGGTTTGAGCCCAGCCTGGGTAACTTAGTGACCTAGCAAGACCCTCTCTCTCAAAAAAAAAAAAAAAGGAACAGGCTTTTTAAAAATAATCACTATAGCAGTAGAAAGGTTTGGACATGAAATACTGGTACGATCACAGACATCATACAGCACATGAACAGGACTATAGATTTAGCGTCCATTCCGTTCAGCTCACATCAACACAACCGCCGAGCATTTCCTCTTTGTCAGACTCAGGGCTGCTAAAGCAAACAAGGCAGTGAGTAACAGATACAGTCTCCAGCCTCAGGAATCCCCAAGGAGCGGGGAGGTGCCAGAAGAGAAAGGCTGGGTAGACAGTTCCACTTTGAGGGGTTTCATTAGGACTTATGCTGCAACACACAGGGAGCAGGGCAGGGACTGACCCCCAAGACTATGGGGAAGTTGCTTATGTGGTAAAACATGGTGAGCTCAGGTGTGCATGGTGCCTGACTTCCTGTTTAGCTGTGGGAGGGCAGGGGTTCCTCATGGACCTGACCGAAGGTGGCTGCCAAGGGGTGGGGTCATCCAGCGACTCTGCAGGGTGCTGTCATCCAGGATGGACCCCCAGCCAAAGCTCGCTACAGCCAAAGCAGATGTCTCCGGGAGCAGAAAGGGGCTGTCTGATGCAGCTGTGGCCAGCTGCAAGGCAAACAAGCTGAGGAAGGAAAACAAAATCCAAAATGTTCCTCTTAGGGAACATCAGGCCCTCCCCGCTGTCCCAGCGTCACCCTTGAATCCACCAGTGCGGTTCTGAGGACCTGGCTCCTCCACCCCTTCCTAGACATGCTTGTTGAAGTGTGAGTTGTCCCTGGCCCTGTCTTGTCTGCTAAGGGTGCTGATCACCGTAACAGCCAATGCCTATTGACTTCTCACCTGATGCTGTGCTGAGTACGTCACATCTGAGCAGTTCACCCCACTCACCCGTCACAGCTCAGCCAAGCCCAGAGAGGGGAAGGACCCTCCCCCAGGACGCCCAGGTTGCTCATGCGGGATTTACCATGGGCTGCAGTGCACCCAAGGAAGAAGGCCATCTTTCTATCTGGATGAGGAGCCTGATTGGTATCCAGTGCCTGAGATTCTGGCCTCTTTCAAAAGCTTCTATTTGTTTCCAGACATTGAAAACAAAATCTGTCATCAAACAAGCAACCCAAAGCGTTACTTTTATGCTAGTCATTCTTCAGTCATGAAACAGAAAGCAAAATGTAGGAGCAGTTTGTTTTTTGTTTTTAAGAAACAGGTTGTCACTATGTTGCCCAGGCTGGTCTCAAACTCCTGGGCTCAAGTGATCCTCCTGCCTCAGCCTCCCAAGTAGCTGGGACTATAGGTATGTGACTCCACACCAGTTTGTAGGAGCATTTTAAAAATAAAGCTGCAGCTGGAGCCCAGAGCCTTTCATCCCCGTGTCTCAAGGTCACACACAGGGAAGCCAGGCCTTTAGCATCAGCCTCACCCTCTTGGTCCCCAGGCGTTTGTCACGCTGGGTCCACCGTCTCCCCTGCCCCCACCTCCCTGTTGAGTGACCTCCACCCTCCCCCAGCACCCCTTTCCTCTGCAGAGCCCTCGCTTTCTCCACCGCCACCCTTTGGCCAGCATTTGCTTGACATTTCACAAACTGTTTCACCCCACTAATTGTCCTCCCTTGGGCATTTTTCAATCTGTCCAATAAAACAGTGGCTCCCTACAGGCAAGAGCCGGAAGCTCTCTCTCCGTGGCCCAGCCCTCCCAGAGCCCGGGTTTGCACCTGATTCTCCCTGGTCCTGCCCCACCCCACCCCACCCCACCCTCGCCGCCCAGGGACAAGTGTTGCTGGCTTTGCAGCCAGACATTGCCCCTGATTTCGGGGCCATCCCTACAGAAACGCTCCAGCCTTCTCTGAGTCCCAAGAGCGCTGGCTCTGACTGGCTAAGCCAAGTTTGTTGCCAGGGAGAAAGGGAAACTGTCAGGCAGGTCTGTAGCCCTAGACTCACAGAGCTGCATTTCTGTTGCTAGGTCACGAGGTGGGCTTCCTGCTTACACCGCTCAGGCCAGTGGTGACCTGGGTCCCTCAGTGTCACCCTCAGACAAGGTCCAAACCCCTTTGTACATCTGCGCTGGGCTCTCAAAGGCAGCACTTCCTCATGATCACGTGTAGTTTGGGTCCTGTTTAATCACTGTTTGATCACTGTTTGCTTTCTCTGCCTGACTCTGTGTCCCCAGCACCTGGCAGGCGCCCAGGCGACAGAGGAGCACTGGTGGTGTGGTTCATTGAACACTTTCCCCTCTGGGCCGCAAATCACAGCCTCCCTGAGAACTTCCTGGAGCTGGCCTGGCTCCCGCTTCTCATCTACTGCAAGAGCTGTTGCTCAGGGTGGGAACCCACGGGAACAGCAGGACACAGGCTGCCTCACTGGTGCCAGCAAGACTCCCAGGAAGTCAGGGAGGAGCCACTGTGGCTATTCGAGTCTGCTCCCATCCTGCACTGCCAGGGCAATGGGAGATGCTGCCGAGTTAGCCAGAAACACACCCTGAAGCCCTCCTTCCTTGTAATCCAGAGTCAGAGCACAGTAGGATAAGGGGAAATGCCAGGCATAGGTCCAACGCTCGGAACCCCTCTCCTGGCCACTTTTTGGGCTATTAGCTGGAGTGACCTGGGACTGGGACAGGAAAAGCCTCAGGTAATACCTGACCCATGACCACATAGCAACAATCACTGCCATCCGGTGCAATGCAGATTCCCAGGCAAGAGGCTGGGGTGGGGCCCAAGTCTACACCGCTAGCAAATCCCAGATGTCCCTGATGCAGCTGGTCTGGTGCTGTCCTCTAGCTTCGAGGGTCAAAATGTGGCCCCCGAAGCAGCAGCTTAGAGTCAGGTCAGCATCTCTGGGAAGATGTTGGCTACCAGAAACTCAAATGGTTTATCAGGCCAGGTTAGCATCATGCTGCTTACCTGCAATCCCGGAATCTGGGAGATGGAGGCATAAGAACCGAAAGTTCAAGGCCAGCATAGGCAATCTAGAGATTTAGTAAGATGCTGTCTTAAAATTTTAAGATACTTTCTTAAAAGGGCTGAGGATATAGCACAATGTGAAGGCTCTGAGTTCCATCCTCAGTACTGAAAAAGAAAAAAAAAAAGGACTCAGGCACTGTGGTGCGTACCTGTAATCCTGGTACTCTGGGAGGCTGAGGCAAGAGGATCACAAGTTTGAGCCCAGCCTGGGCAACTTAGCCAGAACCTGTCTTAACGTTATAAATGGGTTGGTGTTGTAGCTCATTGTGAAGGCTCTGGGTTCAATCCTCAGTACTGAGAGAGAAAGGAACAAAGGAAGTAAATAAGGACAGAGAGAGAGAGAGAGAGAGAGAGAGAGAAGAATGCAGATCCCCAGACCCCGCCCCAGGCTTGCTGATGAGAACCAGCCTTTGAAGAAGACGCAGGTGTCTACATACAGATCTGAGGAACTCTTTACCCGGGGGCTGAAGCTGCTCCATGTGGAGCACCCTGCAGAGCTCTAACCACTGTCCGGATCCTGGGAAACTGATTTATTCCCTACCAAGTAAAACCTGCATATTGGGGATTTTTAAAAACTGTCTAAGTGATCCTAGTAGAAAGCAATGTTTGAAGGCATTGCCCTACTTTTGACCAGCTTACTAATTCTGTGTTAATTTTTACTACAATTAAAAAAATATTAATTAAATATTTTTCTCCTGCGAACGTACACAAAGAGGCAACAAACAGGAAAAGATACACAACAGCACTCATCATTGAGGAAATTCAAGACAAAGCCACAGTGAGGTAACACCTCACACCTCCTGGGGCGGAGAGAATCATAAAATTGTGAAGTTGACCAGGTGTGGTGGCGCCTGTAATCCCAGCACTTCGGGAGGCTGAGATGAGGATGGTGAGTTGGAGCCCAACCCGGGCAACTTAGTGGCTTAGCAAGACACTGACTCAAAATAAAAAAGTGAAAGAACTGCAGATACACTGCAGTGTGAAGACCCTGAGTTCAAATCCTAGTACTGAAGATAATAATAGTAACAACAACAGCAATGAAAATGACAAGCGCAAATGGGACCGAGGCGAAACTGGAGTACTGTGCATGGTGGTAGGAATGTAAAATGGTGTGGTCACTGTGGAAGGCAGTTGAGGCTTCCTCAAAAAGCAGAATTACCCTATGTTCCAGCCATTCCAGTCCTACCTATATGCCCAAAAGAACTGAAAGGATTCAGGTACTTGCACTTCCAACCTGGGTAGAAGCACTGATCACAGCAGCTAAAAGGCAGCGACAGCCAAAGTGCCCCTCAATGGATGAGTAGGCAATAAAATATGCTTTCTCCACGCAGTAGAATATTATGCAGCCACCAAAAGTGATAAAGTACTGATGCAAGCTACAACATGGATAAGCCTTGAAAGTTTATGCCAAGTGAAAGAAGCCAGACACAACTGAACAGATATGTGATTCTTACATAAAATATATAGCATATATTAATATCATTGATTTTGTTAAATGAGGTCTAGGTGCACATAGAACAAAATTCAAAAGCAAAAAAAATGATAACCAGTGAGATGTCTTCTTCCTTCCCAGCAACCCTCTGCAAGTATGACTGCAACTTCTTCAGCACCCCTACAGGGCTACCTATGCATATGCATCCTTGAGTGTACCTGACTGCATAAACGTCCCTGAGCCAGGGAGAGGATGTCACCAAAACTTCCTCCCAGCAGAGCCTAACATTTGAGTCAAGAGATTTTATCATCTGGCCTCAGCGTCTTTGCCAAATCTCCGAAGCTCTGGATTCTGCCTCCCTCTTATAGACCAAGACTCTGGCACTAACACACTTAGAGTCTGTGAGTTCTGGGGACGGTAACCCAGCTTCTTTGGACATTTCTCCAGCCTACCCCAAACCACGCCAGGGTCCTTCTGACCCAACTATGGGCCTTGGCTTCATCAGGGGAATTTCTTGGGCCTTATGGATCTTAAAGGGTGTAAAAATCACTCAAAAAGATTTTACAAAATGTTTTAATTCCTGGGTGTTTCCATTCTACCTGCTATGGTAAAAGCAAATATGCCTTCCAAGATAGGTTCTACAGAACAGTTCTTCGCATATAGAAATTCTATTTTTTTTTTTTTTTT
>PVLD010034818.1:0-12343 GCA_004027595.1 Dinomys branickii | reverse complement strand
AAACTGAATTCTTGGGGCTGGAGGTACAGCTCAGTGGGCTAAGTGCTTGCCGCTGAGCACTAGGGCCCTGAGTTCAATCCCCAGTCCCGGAAAAAAAAAAAAAAAAGAACGGTCTACCTCACTACTTCCTATTTTGGGGCTGGGGATATAGCTCAGCGGAATAAGCGCCTGCCTAGCAGGCGCAGGGTCCTGAGTTCAATCCCCAGTACCGCCAAAAAAAAAAAAAACATACAATGGTTCAGGCTGATCTTGCACTCATTATGTAGCCTGGGCTGGCCACAAATGCGTTGACACTTCTATTTTTTTTTTTTTGCGGTACTGGGGATTGAACTCAGGACCCTGCGCTTGCTAGGCAAGCACTTATTCCACTGAGCTATATCCCCAGCCCCTCACAAATGCGTTGAGATCCTCCTTCCTCAGCTTCCTTAGTGCTGACATTACAGGCATGCACCACCACAACCAGCTGACTTTTGTAGTACAGTGTCCAAATTAGAATTAACTAATCCAAAACTGAGCTGCTGATTTTCTTCAAGTCTGTAACTCATTGTCTTTACTTTTGCAGTGCTGGGGATCCAACCCAGAGCCCCATGCATGTGAGGCAAGCTTTCTACCACTGAGCTGCATCACAAGCCCTGTTCTTCCTCATTTTATTAAGTGATAATTCTTCTCTTTCATGTGCCCAACTAAAATCCTGATTCCTGTTCACCCCACAGGCTTTCTTCAATGCCATTATCCCAGATCATCATGCAGAAGCCTTTTCTCCTCCCCGCCTGGCTCCCTCAGGCCGTGTGGACCAGCTTGTGGAAGGTCTTCTGGGTGGCCTCTCTCGCTGGGATGCCGAACACTTCCTGTTCATTGCTGAGCATGGCTACCTCTATGAGCACAGCTTTGCCTTCTTCCCTGGCTTCCCCTTGGCCCTGCTGGTAGGGACTGAACTATTGAGACCTCTTCGGGGGTTACTGAGCCAACGGAGTTGCCTGCTGATTTCAGTAGCATCACTCAACACCTTGTTCTCCGTGCTGGCTACAGTAGCACTTCATGACCTGGGTTGTCTAGTTTTGCGTTGTCCTCGCCAGGCCTTTTATGCAGCACTGCTCTTCTGCCTCAGCCCTGCAAATGTTTTCCTGGCAGCTGGTTACTCAGAAGCTTTGTTCGCTTTCCTGACATTCAGTGCTATGGGGCAGCTAGAGAGAGGCCGAGGCTGGACTAGTGGGCTCCTCTTTGCTCTTGCCACGGGAGTGCGCTCCAATGGGCTGGTCAGTGTCGGCTTCCTCCTGCATTCTCAGTGCCGAGGCTTCTTCTCTCCTCTTGCGGTGTGGAGCCCCCCGAGACAGCTCCTTAAGCGGGCGGCCTCTGTGTGTCTGTCAGTGCTCACACTGAGCCTTCCCTTTGCCCTCTTTCAGTATTATGCATATGCCCAGTTCTGTCTGCCAGGCCCAGCCCGCTCCATTCCTGAGCCCTTGGTGCACTTTGCTGTGGAGAAAGGCTATCGGATCGCAGGGGGGAATGAGCCTCCATGGTGCTCCTGGGACCTTCCTCTAATATACAGCTATATCCAGGATGTCTACTGGAATGTTGGCTTTCTGAGATACTATGAGCTCAAGCAGGTGCCCAATTTTCTGCTGGCAGCACCAGTGGCTATATTGGTTTTCTGGGCAGCCTGGACCTATGTGACCACACACCCTTGGCTCTGCCTTACACTCGGGCTTCTAAGGAACAAGAACAGTAAGGCCCTAGAGAAGTCCAATCCCGGCTTCCTCAGTCCGCGGGTGTTTGTTTACCTGGTCCACGCCATCTTTCTGCTGCTGTTTGGAGGCCTGTGCATGCACGTTCAGGTGAGGTGGATTCCTGCGTGGGGTCAGACTGTGACTATAGGCAAAGCTCCCAGGACAGAGGATATAGACTGCCTTCTCCCATTGGAGTGACTGGTACCTAGTCCATGTGTTCAACAACCCTTTGGGTTTTTCTTTTGTGCCAGACTCTGAGTCAGACCGCAGGAGGGAGCACAAGTAAAATAAAATTGCTGCCTGGGTGAGTTTTGTGCTATAAACAGGGAGACAGACACTGAACAGGTAAAATTGTAGTATGGTGAGATGACATAGTGCATGTTCTTTTGAGATATAAAGTAAATGTTTTTTAAAACCTCAGATGAAATATTGAGGAAAAGAAGCAGCAGCTAACTTACTGAAAGAGTTCAGGAAGGCATCAGCGTATTGACGATGTGCCCTGAAGAATAAGAAGGCGTTTCCCATAGGAAGCAAAGGAGAAACACCCTCGCCCTTGGGAGGGCACATAGAGAGTGTGGAGACTTTGAAAGGACTGGATTCAGCTCCAGTGCAGCAATAAACATGGCCCTCCCCCAACATGCCCACGTTAGCTTGGTGTCTGGAAATAAGTCTGGGCTGAGGCAGGTGCTGTTTTCAGAGGATATACCGTATCTGTTGTGGTGGTGATAATACAGAAGGATTAGAACGGGGTTGATTTTGTGTTTGATTTTTGTTCTTGGCTGTGGCCCCAGTTTCAGCATCCCCTGGGAAGTCTTGTCCCCAAGATGACCGCTCCCTTAGCAGTGTCCGCCTCTTGCAGGCACATTAGCTGTGCTCGAGGCTCTCTGAGCCATGTGGGTAGGAGACACGGGAAACAGAAAGCGGCATTATGTGTTTGTGACTGGATTGCTGGCAGTTTCTAGGGTAGGTGGGGGAGGCCACTAGAAGACTTGGCTCCAAAATCCTGGAAGAGGGGGAAGGTTGAACCACAGGATCTCTAGGGCCATAGTTCACCCATAAGCAGAGAACCCTGGGCTGATCCGTCTTGCATCAGTGACCTTCACATAAATGTATGGGTTTTCTCTCTTATGATTTCTAGGTTCTCACCAGGTTTTTAGGCTCCTGCACTCCTGTTGTATACTGGTTTCCATCATACTTACTTCAGGATCGAGAGCCACTGTTGAGATCTCCAGAGACAGTGCCTTGGAAGCCTCTTGTGGAAGACTCCCCATCAGAACAAAAGGTTCCCAGAAATTCTATCATGGGGCTTTTGTACAACTGGAAAACCTGTTCTCTGGTCACACAATACATTCTAGGCTACTTCCTGACTTACTGGCTCCTGGGACTTCTCCTACATTGCAACTTCCTGCCTTGGACATGACCTGGAGTGTCGAGGGACAGGCTGAAACCTGGAAGCTCACTTAACCCAGGATCTGAAAGCTAAAAAACATACTGGTGCTGCCCATGCTGCTCTGGGATCATTGCTCTGTCCATTAGAATCCTTTCAAATAACTTACCTTTTTTAGAGATAGAGTCTGCCATGTAGCTTAGGCTGACTTCGAACTTGTGGCAATCCTCCTGTTTCAGCCTCCCATGTTCTGGGATTACAGGTGTGCACCACCACATCCAGCCTTACCCCCACCTTTGAATGGTAGTTTGGAATGGGAGAATCATAAGCCACGAGAGAGACCCTTCTGGGGCAAGTTTTAGAGTAATAACTATTTTCATTGTAAGTGAAGATAATCTTATTCCAAATCTAAAATACCTGTGGATCTGTCTAGTCAGTCAGCATGGCAAAGACAGTCTTCAACCTGCCACTGACCATATACATTTAAATGTAAATTATTTAAACATATGCTCGATGAAAGACTAGCAAGCAGACTGGCAGTGGCCCACACAGGATAGTGCAGGCCTAGATAGTGGTGCCAGTAGGAAATGGGACTATCCTCCAAATGAGATATTTCTGAAGATTTTGTTCTCGTGATTTGTGCATTTGTTTATATAAAAAAATCTTACAGAGATGTACTAATTAAACAACTTTTAGTTATACATGCAATGAATTATCTTTTTATAAATAATAGGGGCTTGGGGCATAGCTCTTCCGTAGAGTTCGTGAGACCCTGGGTTTGATCCCCAGCATCAAATAATAATACAAGTCACTTGGAAGAAATATCAGGGTAAGAATGGGGCAGAGAGCCAGGTGTGGTGACCACGCCTATAATCTCAGCAATCAGAGGCTGAGGCAGGAGGGTCTCTGAGTTGAGTCCAGCCTGGGCTACATAGCGAGTTCAAGGCCAGCCTGACGTACATAGTGAAAGCAGTCTCAAAAAATAAAAAAATAAAAAGAACATGACAGGAAGCTAGGCATAGTGGCACATTCCTGTATGTTCTGAGAGGCTGAGGCAAGAGGCACACAAATTTGAACTCAACCTGGGCAATTTAGCAAGATCCTATCTCAATTTTTTTTTCCCCTGACAGGTTCTCACTATGTAGCCCAGGCTGGGCTTGAACTCATGGCGATCTTCCTGCTTCAGCCTCCTTAGGATTGGAATTACAGGCATGTGCTAACACGCCCACCTTCAAAGAATTTATTATCTTTATAAAATTTTATTGGTATATTTTAGATATACATGATAACATTCATCATAGGGGATTTGTACCTGTGCGTGGTGTATCTTGCTTCTTTCTTTTCCATTATCCTCCCCTCCCTTCAATCCCTCTTCCCTTATTTACAAAAGCTTTGTTTCCATTTTTTCCTTTCTAGGGGAAGGTGGAATCTCAGGATTGTTCTAATTTGCATTTCTCTAGTGGCCAGTGATACTGAGCGATTTTGTATGTATTATTGGCCATTTGTAGGGACTGCGTTTTCTTTATCTGGACACCCAACTTGGTGCACCCCAGAGCCCTCGCAGAAGGGTTTCGCTTTATAGACTCATAGGCACTCCAGCTTGTTCAAAAGAAATACACCTGCTCTGCACCCCCGGGAGCCAGTTTGCTGGGGATAGAGCTTAGTGTGAAGGCCTTGGATTTAATCCGCAGTGCATAAAAATCAAACAAAAACAAAATTACTGTGGCAAGAACACTGGGTTCTCGTCCCTCAATACGAGCCCAGCTCTGGGACCTTGGGCAAGTCTCAGAACCTTTGTTACAGCCTCTGAAACCGGGAGATAAGATGCTGTCTTTCCTAGGGAAGGAGGGGGTTGTAAGCTCTAAGATCTTGAGAGGGGCCTTAACAGAATCACCCCAGTCTAACCACTTAGGTGGATGCTCAAATGTAACTTTAGAAGAAAGTATCTCCACTTCTGCTTTCAGCCTTTGGAAGAGACTTCCACCCTTGGGTGCCACTCTGAGAAGTAACCGCCGTGATCTTTTGAACAAGGGAGAACAGTGACACTTGCCTAATAAGGCTCCTTGTCCTGCAAGTAACTGGCAGTGACTAGTTTCCCTGCCCTTCTCAAGTGCCTGAGCTTGCTTGGTAGACTTGGGTCAGAGGAGCCAACACCACAGTCTCAAAGAGTAAATTATAGGTAAGTCCAAGTTTGAAATGACATCTCTCCTGCTTTTAGTTATGTGCCTGTCACTAATGGTAGTGAAGTCACTGACCCTGTGGAGCAGTTTTTGCCCATTCCTCGAGCCAGGTAAGAGCTTGGCTTTGTATCATCATTCCTCGTACTCCTCATTTGAGCCAAAATTCCAATAAGCAAAAACTTCAAAACAGATGGATAATCATCAGCAGCTTCTGGAGAGCCCTGAGTTGGAATTTGGACACTCTCCCTCTGACCGTGACAGAAAGCTAAACTTGCCAGTTGAAGGGAAGCTCCTGGCTGAGGCCCAGCACCCTCTGTGGGAGCCTCTGGCCAGCCTGGCTAATAAGCATTCCCACCCATCGCCGCAGCACTAACACAGCTGAGTGTTTGGTCTGGAGTCAAATGCTTCTGAAAATGTACACACAGATGAGGGCAGCCCTCTACCTTCTGCCAAGACACCAAGTGCCCTCCTTGGCAAAAGATGGTCACCCCTGCCCTACTATCCTTCCAGCTGGCAGAAACTTCTTACCAGCAGCTGCAAATCCAGGGACTTCCACCCTGTGTGCAGGAGGAGTTGGGGTCCTGTTTCAACTCTATTGCCCTTGTTATTGTTTTTTCTTTGCCTGCTTTTTGGGGATAATCAGGATTGATTATTCCCCTCCTAGAAGATGTGGTTCCTGCTCTAGCAATTTTGGGGTAACTGTCACACTGGATCTCATCACTCCCAGAAACCATATGCTGAAGACCCATATGCCTGAAGGGTAGATAGACACACTTGGTACAACCCGGAGCGCAGAGTTTTCTCTGACCTTGGAGAGAGGTCTAGTTGCTGTTCTGTTAGGATCTAAGGAATGGGCTGATTTTATGGCCAGCAGCTGTCCTTTTACCATCCTATTAACAGTCTGGAAGAGGGACATGAAGAGCCCAAGACAGGAAGCTCCTTGTTTACCCTGAGGACTAACAATTCCGCAGCTGGGCTGGGCGTCTACAATTTCAGAGAGAAGTCATTTCCTCCTGAGACCCTGCTAAAACAGAAACCAGACAGGTTCGTGTACCTGGAAGTAGGTGCTTTTTTGTTCTTTAATGAGGATGGGAGGAGAGGGAGTGTTTGACATGTTTTTACCAGTCCCCCTGGGGAGAAAGAGGTCATTCCTTTTTTTTTTTTTTCTTTTTTACAGACCCTCTCACCTTCTAAAAATGTAACATATACAGATACAGGCATAAGAAAATGGAATTGAATAATTCTTAACAGCCTTTTCTTTCATTTATTTCTTTGGTGCTAGGGATTGAACTCAGAGCCTTGCATGTTAGGCAAGTACTTTACCACAGGATTATACCTCCAGCCCTTTTTTCGAAGTTGTCCAGGCTAGCCTCAAACTTGTGACCTTTTTGCCTCTTAAATAGCTGAGATTACAGGTGTGTGCCACCACATGCAGCAGTTTGAACTCTGTGTGTGTGTATGCACACATGCATGCCTTCACAGTGAGCAATATTCCTATCCCCAGCCTGTTTATCTATTCATTCGTTTATTCTTTTTTTCTTTTTTTTGAGGCAGGGTCTCACTGTGTGTTCAGACTGGCCTTAAACTGACTTTGTGCCTTGAACTCACAGTAGTCCTCCTGTCTCAGCTTCCCAAATCTAGGATTACAGGTATGTACCATCATGCCTACTTGTTTTTTAATTTTGAGATAGAGTCTCAGTCATTAAGGTGCCCAGGCTGGACTGAAATTTGTGATCTTTCTGCCTCAGCCTCCTAAGTGCTTGGATTGTAGTTGTGCACCACTCACTATACCTGACCCTTAAACTTCTTATGATGAAAAGGAATTAAATTTTTAATTATACACTTAGGAAAAGGAGAGAGCAAGTACTCTGTAAATTCATACAAATAGACTCCTCCCCACTTGGAATACCTGGAAAGAGTAGAGAAATTGTCATTGAGCTGGGCTTTCAAGGGTGGGTCGTACTTGAAAGTTAAGGGTAGAGAAAGAGTATAGAAGGCAGGAAATGGGTCAGGAACGGAGAGCTCAGTCTGAGTGGAACTGAAGTATTGTTATTGAGATTGAGGATTTGAAATCAGTCCCAACTGCAGCTGTACTGGGTACTACATATGTAAACTTCAGCCAGATTCTGAATATCTAGGCTTTACTCCCCTGTGACACCATAAATAACCTATGTGACCTTCCATAGCAACGAGCTCCGCATCTGTGAATTCAACTTGGGAGTTGAAAATATTTGAAAAAATAATTGTACTGTACTACTTTTCTTGTCATTCTTCCCTAACCAGTATTTAGTTTAACAGCTGTTTACTTGGCATTTATATCATATTAGGTATTGTGGGTAATCTAAAGATAATTTAAAGTATATGGGATGAAGTACATAGATTATATGCAAAAACTATACTATTTTATAGTTGGAGACTTGAGCATCCATGGATTTTTGGTTACTTCAAGGGTCCTGGAACCAATCCTCTGTGGATATCTAGGGACAACTTACTGTTCATCCCCTAGATGTAAATGACATTATCTCTGGGGGTTATTGTAGGAATTAAGTCTTACTACATTAAAAGTGTTTAGATACTTGGGAGACCGAGGCAGAATCACCAGTGTGGAGCCAGTGTGAATGACTTAGTGAGACCCTATCTCAAATTAATAAAAAGGGTTGGTGATGTAGATAAGCATTCCCTGTGTTCAATCCCCAGTACCACCAAAAAAAGAAAAAGTTTGGAACAGTGATAACAAAAGAATAGGTGCATTTTGGACATTCTGAGTTTACCATGAGCACATTTGTATGCCAGGAAAAGCAGGACTGGACACAAGACAGGGGTCAGGGAACCATTGGCACACATGATAATTACAGCAGCTGTGCAATTGGATGGGATTACCAAAAGAAGGGTGGAGAGAAGGGGTTGTAAGTCTTTGGGCAAGTGCAGGGCATGCTAGTGCTCGCCTGTGATCCCAGCACTCTGAAGGCCGAGGGAGGAGGATCGCCACAATTTGAGGCCAGCCTAGGCTGCATAGTGAGTTCAAGGCCAGCCTGTACTACATAGACCCTGTCTCAAAAAACAAAGACAAAAAAACAGGCATAGTGGCACATGCGTGTAATCCCAGCACTGGGGAGGCTGAGGCAGGAGGATCGTTGCGAGTTTGAGGCCAGCCTGGGGCTATAAAGTGAGCTTAAGGCCAGCCTGAACTGCATAGTGAGACCTTGTCTCAAAAAGACCAAAAAACACAACAAAACTGTTGAGAATGTGGGAATGTAGTTCAGTGTAGAGCACATGCTTAGCATGCACAGGGCCATGGATTCAACACTAAGAGGGGAAAAAAGACCCTGTGAATTTATGGACTGTGTGTGTGTGGTGCTAGGGATTGAACCCACAGCCTTCTGCATGCAAGGCAAGAACTCTACTGCTGAGCCATATCCCCACTCCCTGTGGATATAGCTCCAGGTAGGTTGACTGCTATAACAAACACCTCCCAAAGCTCAGTGGCTTAATCAGAAGAGCTCTTCTATAGGTTTGGGAAGGAAGGCCCATTCTATCCAGTCACCGGGGACCTAGTCTGCATTTTGTGACTCCTCGGGGCACCAAGAGGCCAGCCAACTCCCATTTACATTCCGCTACTAGACCTCCAGTCGGGTGGCCACATTTACTCAGGGAGAGTCGGGTTCCCACAAATAATTTTTCAGTATAATTCTATTCCAGATATTTTAAATTCTTTTATATGAAATTCAAATGGCACTGGATAGCCTTATTTTTTATTAAATCTGATGGCCCTACTAGGAAGTGAAATCTTGCTGTGGGTTCAGGAAGACAAGAATACAGATATTTGTATATCACAGTGTGACTTCAGGAGCCAAGTACCTGTCTCTCCTCTTAGAAACATTTGTCTGTCCCCAAGGAGAATAACACCAAATCTCATCTAGTCATTATATTCAGCGTGAAGTCTCTCAGTCACCTTCAGATATGGTTTCTTGTGATTTATGCATTATGAAAACAAAGTATCTGCCCGTAGCGCACCATCTTCCCCTCCGGAACCAGGAAGTGATGCTAAAGTGAGGACCAGAGCTCCCCCAAAGTGAACAAAAGCTGTTCTCAGTGCCAAGCTCCTCTGAGGTTGAAAACAGCCAGCTTTATCAGGAAAGCCAGCATGACAAGCTCCTCCAAAACAACCAACAGCTTCTACCAGCTCCAACAGCCTTTCTCCACTCCCAGCAGCCTCCACCTCCTCCAGTTCTGCCTCTTACGCTGCTGGCAACAATCCTTAGGTGGGCCTCCCACACCAGTACTACGCTTACTTGGTTCATCTGTGGATTATAAATTGACCACCACTGGTCAATCCACCACACTCAGCCTCCCTAGTGCTGGGATTACAGGTGTGCACCACTGTGCCTGGTGAGCAGTTATGTTTAATGAATATGGGGTTTCCAGGCTGGGTGTGGTGGTTCATGCCTGTAATCCCAGCACTTGGGAGGCTGGGCAGGAGGATTTTTTTTTTCTTTTTTTTTTTTTTTTTCGGGACCGGGGATTGAACTCAGGGCCTTAAGTGCTTAACGGCAAGCACTTACCCCACTGAGCTGTACCTCCAGCCCTGGGCAGGAGGATTGTTGCAAGTTCGAGACCAGCCGGAGCTACAAAGTGAGCTCAAGGCCAGCCTGAACTTCATAGCGATCTTGTTTCAAAAAGACCAAAAACAAAAACCAAACTTCTCTTGCTTTTGTCCTTCTGACCGGTGGCAAGCATCATTCCACTTTCTCCATAAATCTGTCTACTCTTAGGTATCTCATATAAGTGGCACCATAGAATATTTGTTCTTTCTGTTTGGCTTATTTCACATATTGAGTTTTTTCCCCCTCTCTCTCCCCCAGTGTGACCCAGAATTTTTTTTTTTTTTTTTTTTTTGGTCTTTTTTGAGACAGGGTCTCGCTATGCAGTTCAGGCTGGTCTTGCGCTCAGTTCTTGAACTCACAATGATCCTCCTGCCTCAGCCTCCCAAGTGCTGGGATTACAGGCATACACCACCAAGCCCAGCCAGAATTTCTTTTTGGGGGTGAATAAAATTGCATTGTATACTATTTTGCTTACCTGTTTTCTCTGTAAGTGAGCATCTTGGTGGCTTCCATCTTACAGCGATTATGAGTAATGCTGTTATAAACAGAAATACAACAGTAAGTCCCCAACTTATGAACATTCCTCAAGTTGGGAACTTCCACATATTTGACCGACTTTACATTATGAACATTCGTAGATGCAAACAAATCACAGGAGTACCTCACATGTCTGCCAGACATTGTCACAGTTGTGCCGCTGTGTGCTCACTGTACAGTGCTCAATCAGCCCAGGCTGTCTGGAAATGAGAAAAAGCAGCGGTGATGTGGAGGGAGACTCCTAGGAAGTTCAAAGCAATGTACATTGTATATTTTCTATTTTTTAGATAAATACTCGCTATATAGTCCAGGCTGGCTGTGAACTATGTTGCCCAGGGTGGCTTTGAACTTACAGTGATCCTCCTACCTCATGTCCTGAGTGCTGGGATTACAGGCCTGCACCACCATACCCAGCTCAACTCATATTTTTCTAGACCTTTTCAACCTTACCTTATACTAATTGCTGTCTACTGGAAGCAGCCTTTCCTACCCTCAAAGACCCATGATCTCTGGACTTTCTCTATTCCCCTGCCATCTCTGCTTGAAAACTAGCTAATTTTCATCAAAGCTCTCCTCTTGGAATACTTTATAAAGATATCTTTGCTAATTATTAAGTTTTTCTCTCTGAGCTCCAAACCCACCCATACTGGAGCTGGGACTCTGCAAATTGAATTTCTGTTCTCAAACTGGATTTGGATTTGGCATTGTGAGTCAGGGCCACTAGAGGGAGGTAGTGTGGCCAGAGAAAAAAAGAGACTTCGTTTGCTTCCTGTTCCTGTAGGGCCACCTTAGTAACACTTAGTAGCTCTCCTGCACTCTGGTAGGCCCTACTTGCAGCAGCAGCAGAAACCTCTTTAAAGTTTATTTTCCAGTTATAGAACCAGCTCCGTGGCTGTCCAGTCAGAGACACCAGCTGGGTAGTATCTGCTCCTCAGATACCTGGTTCCTCCTCTAAGCTCAGACCTTAGATACCAGCCCTAGACTCAGGTTTGAGTGTCAGCTCCACAGAGTCCCCCTAGGTTTTGTAGTTTTATTAATTCCAAACCATTCCTGTCATTCCCCTAGGCTAAAGAATTACAAATGCTTCCTGCTGTTGCTGCTTGCAGAATATTCAGAAATTTTTACCCTCATAATTTTCTGTGATTGTTAACTTTGCACTTAAGTTAACCAACCCCCCCCCCTTTGGTACTGGGGATTGAATCCAGGGGCTGTATCGCTAAGCTATATACCATAACCCTTTTCATTTTGTATTTTGCAACAGGGTCTTAGGTTACCCAGGCTGGCCTCACCTTTTAGTCCTCCTGCCTCTGCCTGCTGAGTAACTGGGATTATAGGCATGGATCATGACATCCACCTAATTCGCTGTTACTGGGGAGGGGCCCACTGGGATTGGACCCAAGTTTTCACATTGAGCTGCATCCCCAGCACTTTTTTATCTTGAGACAGAGTCTCCATAGATCTGCATCCCCAGCACTTTTTTATCTTGAGACAGAGTCTCCATAGATTGCTAAATTACCCATACTGGTCTCAGATTTGCCGTCTTTTCACCTCAGTCTCCTTGGGTGCTGGGATTGCTGACCAGTGTGCACCACCACGCTCAGTTTAACCATTCTTTATATGTATATATTTTTTTTTTTGGTCTCAACAGTGGTTATTGCTTTATCCATTGATATCTTCGAATTGTAAATGTATGAACCCATATACAGACGTGCAAATTTAGTCAGACAGTTAATCCTCTCAACAGAAAAAACACAAAAACCAAAAATCCAAAGACAAGAAACAAAACAGGCAAACAACAACAACAGCAACAACATCAACAACAAAAAAAAACACCACTTGTTGCTGCTTTACATATTGATATCTTCGAAGTGTGTGTTCAGGATAACACATACAGACATACAAGATTAA
>PVLD010034817.1:0-12347 GCA_004027595.1 Dinomys branickii | reverse complement strand
GTTAGGGCATACTAACTATGCATAACCAATGGAAATGTAAAGACTCGACCATAGTTAAGTTTATTTTTCACTCAGGCCAGACTAGGTGTTCCTGTGTTCTAGGTTGGAAGGTGGAGTGATGACAGGATTCATATAGTCTGTTGGGGACCCAGGATAAATGCTGTGCTAGCATATTTGATTTGTGTCTCATGTAGATGCTTCTGCTGTCCACATCCCAGCCAATGGAAGAGGAAAGAGCACATGAGGTTGTGTTCAGACCTGGAAATAGAACTCATGAATATCATTTCTGCACATTTTTCATTGGCTGGAACCTGGTCATGTGACACCAGCTAAAAGGAAAGAAGTTTGGAAAGTATGATACACCTGTATGCTTAAGAAGAGATTATGTTTTGGTAGATGGTTACCAGTTTCCGCCACCATTGGTGATATGTAAAGCAAACAGGTTTCGTATATAACACTCCCACGTTACAATATTTAACTAGAATAAAAAGATTTTGCTATATTCAAAAAGAAAAAAAAAAGAGAATAAAAAATAACAAAATAACAACATAGATAAAAAAGCACAAAACAGTAAAAATGATACAGGGTTTCAAAACAAAATGATAGGAATTAAAAATGGTTGTTTTATTACATTTTGTTATCTTCAATGAAGTTGCTCAGATTATCATATGTAAGAATGTAAGATTGATCAAACCATTAAACCAAATAAAAAATAGTAAAAAATTAGATATAATACAGAGCTTCACTAAACAAGATGGTAGCAACCCAGCAATGGTTATTATATTGCATATTGTCTTCAGATTGTTGTTCAGATTACCAGATATAAGCATGCAAAATTGGTCAAAAAATTTTTAAGGATTACCTGTTCCTTTCCATAAACCATTAGACATCAACAGTACAATTATCCTATCTATCTAATCTCCTATACTTCCTTCTTGTTTTTCTTTTTTCCTTTCCCTCATCCCAGTTGTTCCTTGCCTTTGAGCAATTTCTTTCCCTTTCACAATATCTATTGTACCATTTACTCTTATATTATTTACTATTGTATTATTTATTTACTATTTTATTATTTACTCTTTCAGGGTCTTATACTAGAGAGACAGTACAATATTAACACATGTGGGTCCATGTGTATATTCACTATATAAAAATAGCACAATTTTTCACCCATTCCTCAGTTTATGGGCACTTTGGTTATATCCAAGATTCACTATGACAAACTGTGCTGCTGTAAGCATGGGTGCACATATATTGCTGTGGTAATATGTTTCTAATTCTTCTGGGAAAATTTTCAGAAGGAGAATAGTTGGGTTGAATAAGACCTCTAATCCTAGTTCTTTGAGGAATCTCCACACTGATTTGCACAGTGTCCCATGAGTTCCTATAAGTTTCATTTTAATTTATTCTTTAATTTCATCTGTGACCCATTGTTTGTTCAAGAGGGTGTTATTGATTTCCATGTGTTTATGGAGTTATTGTGATTTCTTTTGTATTTAATTTCCAATTTCATTGCACTATGGCCCAATAGTATGCATGCTGCCACAATTTCAATTCCTTTGCATTTACTTTAGCATGTTGTATGTGCTAGTATATGGTCTGTTTTAGGGAATGTCCCATGTGCAGTTGAGAAGAATGTGTATTGTAATGTTACATTCAATGGCCTGATTACTGGAAAAGGGGCCCAAAACATTCTGAAGGAATGACAACTTCTTCAGCAAATGGTGCTGCTGGAAAAACTGGTTATCCACACACAGAAGATTGACTCTAGACCCGTATCTCTCACCATGTATGAAACTAAAATCAAAATGGTAAAAAAATCTAAATATCAAAACAGTACCACATAACCTGCGGAAAGACGGGGTAGAGAACCCCTAACATTGCAAGTAAGAACTTTCCGAACAGAAACTCAACTTCCCAAGAATAACACCAAGATCAACAGATTAGATACATATCAAATTGAAAAGCTCTATAGAGCCAAGGAAACAACCAATGGAGTGAAGAAAACTAGAGAATTGCAATTTATATTTGTGAGCTATGTCTCACACAGAGGATTAATCTCTAGAATAGCTAAAGAACTAAAAAATTAGATCCCCCCAAAATAAAAGACCCAAAGAATAAATGAGCAACTGAAATGAATAGACACTTCATAAAAGAAATACTGATGGCTCATAAATGCATAAATAAATTTTAACACTGCTGGCCATTAGAGATATACAAAGTAAAACAGCACTGAGTTTTACAAGTCACTCCAGAAAGGGTGGCTATCATCAAGAAATCAAGTAAAAATAAACCCTGGTCAGGCTCCATGGAAAAAGGAAACCTCCTTCATTTTTGTAGAAATGTAAGCTAGACAATTTTATGGAAACCAGTATGGAGATACCTCAAAAAACTAAAACTAGAAATTCCATTTTACCCAGATATTCCCCTTCTAGGTATCTTTCTGAGGAGTTAAAGACATATTACAATGATAAATGAATGCCCATGTTTATAGTAGCAGGATTCATGGTAGTCATATCTTGAAAGCAGACTATATGTCTGTAAGTAGACAAGTGGATATTTAAAAATGTGTTGCTTGTACACAATGGAATACTACTTTGCTATAAAGAAGGATTCATTTGAATCTTTTATAGGAAAATGGATGTACCTTGAAAACATAATACTACGTGAAATAAATTGAGCACACAACCTTGAATACTCTATGGTTTCTCCCATAGAGAAAACTCAAATATAAAGTAAAGTGCACAATAAAGAGAAACATCAGCTTGTATTATCAATAGAATATTATTCTGCCACAAAGAAGATAAATTTGATTCATTTGTATGAAAATGGATGAACCCTGAGGCCAGAGGATACAGTAAGATGAAGCAGATACACAGCCTAAGTATTGCATGGATTCACTTCTACGAGACACTGAAATATAAGCAAAGAACAAAACAGATAACAGAAAATATGAAAAAATAGAACTTTTTCAAAAGGTTGGGAACCAAGAGATATAGAAAGAGGAAGAGGAGTGGGAGGAAAGGGGATAAATGAGAATTACGATTCATTATGTACATGTACTAACTCTATATAATGAACATGATCATATGCTACAAACATATACCCTCTCAAAAAAACCCAAAAAACAAATTTTTTTTATTCCCCTCCCCCTTTTCAAGGTACTGGGGATTGAACCTAGGTCATTTGCACTTAACTACATCCCCATTGCATCTATTTTTTATTTTGAGACAGGATCTCATTGAATCCCAAGTTGCCTGGATTGAGCTTGAACTTGTGATCCTCTCACCTTTGTCTCCTAAGTTCTGGGATTATATATATGTTCATCCACACCTGACAAGTTCTAGTTTATTAACTGTGAAGGCAACTTCAAAGAAAACTGCAGAAATCTAATAACAACTTAAAAATAGTAAAACTATACTTTAAAAACTTTCATAACTAAGATGTATGTTATAAGGAGGACAGATACAGCTAAGAAACCGGGTATTATACTACTTCACCCTGTATGAGACAAAGTTCTTAGGACAGCCTATGTATGGGACTCTCGGAAGGATGACCCTTCCTCCCTCCTTGAGCTCCTCTGCTGCCCTCTCTCTTTGCTCACTCTGCTCCAGCCAAAGGCCCCTCTTTGTTTTCTAATTGCCATTCAAACTCACCAGGCACAGTGACTGCAGTCAAATGTGTGGTTAGATCACAGACCAGAAGACACATCTCTCCATTCCCTGGTATTCTGAATGTGCTTGAACCACTAATAAAATAGTTTTTTACACCCTTTAATTGGTTTAAACTACATCAAATGGCCAAATAACAGTGGTACATAAAAGAGGAAGAGATTAATCCTCCCAGTTGTACAGTCTCTTTCTCTCTGAAGTAAATTGATAGGGTTGTGCAGAATCAAAGAGAAAGTGATAAAGTACAATACAGACCCTGAACAGAAACATTTACATCACCATAGGAAGAGGGATTTGTTTATTTATTTAGTGACAGGTGTTAAATCTACAAGCATACTATAATTAACCCCAGTTACTATAGGGATAATTATCTTCTCTAGTTTTCTTCAACTTTATATTTTCTTAGACAAGAGAATTACACAGCTTTCTTCTCTTTTTTTTGGATACTTTACTGCTATCCCTAATCATGTTTACTTGCAGAATTTATTAGACACTTTTCTGTGTGATGTTGGGGGTCAAACATTAGGCCTCATATGCTAGGGAAACCCTCAGCTACTGAGCTACATCTCCAGTCCTTACCAGTGACCTTCTGATTGCCAGATGAAATAGGCTTTCCCAGTCTTCACCTCGGTGTTTCTGAAGTGTTTTGTAACTGTTGACCACTTGCTAATTCAAACTCTCCCTGTTGTGTGTTTCCATGGCTCACTCTTCCTCTCTGCCATATGAGTGTCTTAATCGCTATCTCTTCTGTGTCTTATTTACTGGTTCCAGTCCATTAGCAGAACCTTTCTTTGACCTTCTTTCCCCTGCACTCACTCTTCCCGTGAGCTCCTTCTTCCCTGTGGTTTATCTGCAGTACTATCTCATCTCCAAGCCCAGTTCTACCCCCTCACTTGCACTAAAAGTGCCACCATGTTCTGCAAATTGACATGGCTAAAATTGAATTCCAGACTACTTCCCTAGGCTGATCATCCATTTCTGTCTTGCAGATCCTTGCATTCTCTCAGGCTGAGTGACTTCAACACAAAAGAAAAATTCAATAAAGAGGTAACTGAAGTCATTATCTTTCCTTCAGGGTAGTTTCTACTTTCAGATCCCCTGTGTCTTCAGGGTATTTTGCATAGACTGTGGTGTCTCATTCTCCAGATACACTCTGTGTTCTCTATGTTTTCTCACACTATTCCCTGGACTTGGTTCTACATCTTCATAGTCTTGCCCATTCTTGAAGGCCCAAGTCTAATCTCATTCAGAACCTTGGGGCAGAATGATTTTTGTCTGACATGACATGCTAGAAATCCAGTGTTTAGACATATTTCTGTATGCCTTTCTCTGCAGCTATGTAGTGAGTTCCAGAGAGTCAACTGGTGAATAATTCTCATGATTTTCAATCCTGCACTGCTCCATTTGATAATGCCCATTAAACCAAAAAGCATAGAGTGTCCTAGGCATGAGGGTACAGAATACTCAGCATAATTTTTGCTTAAATATTTTGGAGCCTTTTCTCTCTTATAACCTGCAATTAAATGTTAATGATGCATCATTGGAAAAATTAAAATGCATAAAACATAGCTAATAATGCAAGAGGGATAAGAACCTGACTGGAGATGCAGACACGTTCACATCACATTAGCTAGTTCTTTAACCTGATCTTTCATTTATTACACATAGAAACTAAAGAAAGTTACACAGAAGAATTTACCATCACAGAAAAGGGAGTATCTGACCAATGACGACCTTACTTAGGATAAGTGTCTACTGCCAGAGCTTGCAAAGGTGTTTGTTCATGCTTCTGGGTCACCAGCAAGTGGGAATGTGACAACAGATTGCAACTGTGACTTCAGTGTGACGATGAAAGATATGGCTGAGGACTGGTCAAGCCCAAGATTCTGATCAGGGTTTCTGACGCTGTTCTCTGCAGGGCGTGCTCCAGGTTAACTGTGGAATCGATTGCTTTTTTCTTTCTCCTGTCCTTACAGCTGTTCAAAGTTCCTTGTTACCAAATCTGTCTCCTGTGCGTCACCCCAAACCTGCCCAAGATGCCTTCTCTATCAATATTTTTTTTAAAAATTAGGCTCACAAGGAGGGCATGTTCTAGAGATGCTACTTTTTAAATCAAAGGAGTATCCAAAGTTAGTGTCAGAAAAGAGCAGTCACTCACCTTCATTCATTTCTTTCTCATCTTCTTATGCCAGATACAACACTTTCAACCATTTCAGCAGTTTCTTCTTGCACTGACCTCCGTATTTCTAAATATTTTGCTGCTATTTATTTTTGTTTCTTGATATTAAATGTTAATTATTGTTTTTCTATTGAACTTAATTTAATAAATATAACTGTTAAACACACACACACACACACACACACACACACACACACACACACACACAAGCACATATATATTTCTGCAAAATCCCCCAAATGGTCATATCACAATTGGAATGTAAACCATCAGGGTTTTTAGTGTTATAACTACATAATTTTTGGCTATAGCTCAGTTAGTTATATAGCATTATAGCAATTTTCTTTTTCAACATTTTTGTTCAAATTAGTAAATGTCTTATTCAAAAAGGATTTTTAGTTCACCAGCTAAATCAGCCTCAAGCTTCTCAAAAGACTATCTCACAATATAAGCAATAAATCAAGTCAGTTTTATCTTTTTCCCCTGGAGACACCACTCTGAAGCTGCCTGCATCATTCAAACTGATAGTTCTGAAGGCCACACAGTCCACCCGTATTCTCATTCCAGGAGAACCCTTTGCCCCTCGTATGTGGGATTCCCTGTCTGCTAGATTTCTTCTTTTTGGAGGAGTTTTGCCTTTGTTTTGGTGAAGCACACCTTCCAGTAGCCTCCTGAGGAAGATCCACTGGAGGTAAATTTCTAAGACTACTATGTCTTAAGGTGTTATTGCTCTATCATTTATATAATTCATAGTTTTCATGGATATATTATGCTGTTTTCTGTTTCTATAACAGTGTTTAGAAGTGGATAATTTGTTTAGATCACAGTTTTGGAGACTGAAAGTCTAAGACTGGGTGACCACATCTGTTTGGCCCCTGGTGAGAAATTTCTCCTTCACTCTGTTGTGTCACAGTGTAGCAGAGTAATGGAGAGGAAACTAGCTCCACTTGCTTGAGGCAGCAGTCAAGTGCAAGGCGGGAGGGTCTGCTGGGGGGGTGGGGGTAATTGCTTTAGAGAAACTCATTCTTGACAGAACTCATTCCAACTAACTTACTCTGCAAAATCACCATTAATCCCTCTAGGAGTGATGCTCCTAATGACCTAATTACTTTGCATTAGGCCCTGTCTCACCCTCACCACAGTGAAGACCAAGCTTGCAGTGCATGTGTTTTGGATGGCACACTTAAACCATATCGAAATCAAACCACTGGATTTATTTTTTTCTTCAAAGAATTATTTCTACTCAGAATTTGGTTACCGTTGAGGAATCTATTGCTATTTCATGAGCTGTACTTGGTATGTGAATGGCTTTTGGTTTTCCTCCTCAGGGCACCATCCAATTTTCTTAAGTTGAGATATTCCAAAGAACAATGAACACATAGATTTCACAATCAAGCCTTCTGTACCACTTGACCCCTTGCTTAAATTGTTTTCTTATTTTCTTTTACAAGGATAAAGTGAAATGTCTCTTTCTTCACAAGCTTTGTTTTCAATAATTGCAATCTACCAAATGGTTGAAAAGCTTTTGGTACTTTGTAAATGGTATCACACCTCCTGATGCTAGGAGAGAAACATACTTTACTTTGCTACCCTGTGGGCTGTCCTTGAACAGACCTGGAAAAGCTCAGGAGAGAGAAAGAGTAATCACTGGTTATCTTCTAGATTTAGTCTGCAGTTAAAATGAGAGATCTGCTTCAGGTAAATGACCTTATTTCTACTAAATGAGAGAAACAGAGCTGGACCCAAAGTGAAGGACAAGCAGTCCTCTCCGTGCTTATTTCCAAGAGTTCTTACTACTAGTTTTACTTTATTACAAGTGAAAATATAATCAGAAGGGGAATAGAATTCCAGGCCAGCAATCACAAAATTCTAAGAAAATTTTCAAGTCCCCCAAAGTAGTACCATCCTATGCAAATTAGGATATTTGGCCTCCCTAGATATAAAGTATTTTTAGTATCATAACTGAGATCCATTTCAGAACTTGTGAAGGAGGATAATGTCTTGGATTGTGCATTAGATGTTGTTTTAAGTTTCTCTTGCCTGATGTTCTGAACAACAAACAAATCGCAAAATGAGGATGAGGGAGTTGTAAGAGAGAAGAAGAGCCACTTGGCTAGAGGAGGAAAGGACTTACACTGATACAAATGAATAATAATTGTAATGATAATGATAATTCATTGGATACTTTCCGTGCTTCAGGAGCTCTTGATAAGAGGTCCATATAAATAACAGATTTGCTGGAGGCACTCACCTTGAAATCACCTTGTATTAGCTTAAATAAAATGTCAGCCAGAGTTTGGAAATTTCATACCCTGTTGGTGGTACAAATGTTTCAACTTGGATGAGGACACAGAAAACAGCAGATTTAATAAAATTTAACTTTCTGATGCAATCTTGAGTGAGTGGGGAATAAGACTTTATTACTAAGTTGGCAACTACTACAATTCTAATCATACATATTTTGAAAGTTGAAAATGTTGTGGACTCTGCTCAGCCTAGTAGATTCTCTGAGGTTGACAAGTGATGCTTTTCTGAGAAAGCCAAACAATCTTTGTACTCACCAAGGGCAGTGGCCTACTGAGGTAAAGGAAAAGTTTGACAACAGCCTCCATTCTTGTGATTTCTGTAAAAGAATAAAATATGTTCACTTGAATGGAGTTCAGAAATATGCATTTGAGAAAACGGGGAATTAGTTTAGAGCCATTTGTTTTACTCATTTAAATATGTACTGTGTGTGCTCCTTCTATGACCTGCTAACAAGTACTGCTAACAAGAAGACATGGTTCTTGCCTTCATGGAGCTGATGGATGAATAAATGGAAACAGCTCTTTAAGTGGAGGTAATTCTAAGATTTCTATCACCTGTAATTTTGTACTTCCAGCAAGTTGTCCATTGCAAATATAGATTGGAATCAAGAAGAGATTTTTGACAGTATATTAAAGACAAATAAGAGCTGTTTGAAGAATATAGTCATCAGTTGCTCAAAGGAAGCAAACTAACACATTGATACAAGTGAATGCTAATTATGGTGATAATAATAATTTACTGGGTGCTTTGCATGCTTCAGGAACTCTTGATAAGCTGTCCATATAAATCATATCACCTCATCCTTCCAACAATACAATAGGGTGGTTACTATTGTTATCTCCAGTTTTCTTTTTAAGGAAAAATGAAGTAAAGGTGCAATGACCTCTTTTCCTTAGGATGTTTGTAATGTGCAATGGATCAAGAATCAAACTCAATGAGTTTGACTTTAAAATGTCAGCCTTAACTCTAAACTTTCTCCGTTCCCACCAGATTCAACGCCAGTGGCATGCGTTCATGTGGTCACGATGGACCAGTCTGTGGAGTCATCCTCTTCAGCTGCTGGCTGTGGAGTGAAAGAGTCCTTACCTGAAAGTCCCGTGCCACTCTGCAATGCATCATTTTCATTTAGCACCACCTTTACAGTATATCCACAGTACAGTGGATATAACTTTTGTCTTTTGTCAGTGTTTTTGTATTAGTTACTTTCCCATCTCTGGGACAGAATACCTGATACCCAAAATTTAAATAAGATGTTTATTTTAGCCCATTGTTTTAGAAGGATCAGCCCGTGACCGACTGGCTCCACGACAGAAGCGGTGCGGTAAAAGGGAATAGCAGAGGAAGGCTCCTCAATCCGTGTTGACCAGGAAGCAGAGAGAAAGGGGGAAGGGGGAGCGCCGGACAGAACACATCCTTCCGGATCACCCCACTGACCACCTCCCACCAGCCCCCGCCTCCTAACAGCACATTCAGCTACGGACCAATCCACGGACTAGCACAGCGAGCCTGTGATCCAGTCACCTTGCCAAAGCCCCACTCTGAACCCATGAAACTTTGCTGGACCTTTAGATTTAAACCATAACAGCCTCTGTTATGTTCTGGTGCTGAGACTCTCTGAGTCCTAGCGTCTGGATTGGTTATACATCTACTAAATATACCCAGTTTGAAGAAGAAAGTAGCAATCCCAATTTGCTTTCCCATCTAGTAAACATCATTATTAAAGAAACGGAGGTAGCACATAGATAGGACTGCACTGAGTATCAGCTTGAAAAGCACGAAGGCGAGCTCACAATAAAGAGAAAGATGTAAGAGCCTACAATCTGCCTCCTGTGCGTGTGTGTGTGTGTGTGTGTGTGTGTGTGTGTGTGTGTGAATGAAGCTACTGTCACAGATATTAAACTTCTCAATTAGGTAGCACAAGATGAAGCCTATAAAATGTGTTAATGTGACACATCACTTCACAAATGGGATTTTAGGGTGGCGTGCTGGGATTCTCCAACATGACAAAAATATCCATTACATTTCACTGCAGCTTGTTTTAGGATTGGGGCAAAAAAATCAGCTATCAGCTGTAGGAAGGATAGAGGGGTGGCTGGAAGTCAGTGCTCTTGAGCAGTGATTTTGCTTTTATGATTTGCTTTGTTGCTTTGCTAGATTCTTTTCAGACATACAAATAAGCTGCCTTAGTTACTTCATCACTTGAAATAATGTCCAGCATTTACTTCAGTTTATCCTGGTGAATAAACCGAGCTTTAGAAATAAGTTTTGTGCA
Organism: Dinomys branickii; assembly: GCA_004027595.1. Taxonomy (NCBI): domain Eukaryota; kingdom Metazoa; phylum Chordata; class Mammalia; order Rodentia; family Dinomyidae; genus Dinomys; species Dinomys branickii. The sequence continues at coordinate 1,921 of PVLD010034817.1, read as the reverse complement.
ATATATCGATTATATTTACTTTTCAGATGCCATTGGTCATATGTCTGTTATATATTAAACACTGGAATCCTCGTGTTCAACAATTTGGACATAGCCAAGTAAAGTGGTATATAGCCACATAACGAACAGCTATGTAGCTATTAAAGTAATGTTAACAAAGAGTTTGTAATGAAAGTGCAACTATTTTTAAAGACATGTATTAAACTATGCAATTGTTTAGACAATATAATTTTTATAAAATGGCTATGGAAAAATAGTACATGAAAGCATTCTACGATATTTACATTGTCTCTGGATTGAGAGATGAGTATTAGTATTTTACTTTTTAATTTTTTTTCTGTTTTCCCTTCTCTCATATTATATATCATAATGCTATATTCTCAATTAAACTAAACAACTTATTTGAGCTATATTTAAATTATTCACAAATGCCAACGAAAACTTCAGTTAGTAGATTCACCATTATATTTAGATATTTGAAACAGTCCCCAAATAATGCAATTTTAGTATTTTCAGCAAAAGAGTTCGGAAAAAGTGTATGAAAAATTAAGGGGACAGATGGCTTTTGACCTAGTTCCACCTGAACGAAAAGCGCGGGTGTAGGCACGGCCTCAGAGGCTCTCCTTCTGTCTCTGCTCAGGTCCTTCGCTGTGGGCTGCACTCAGCGCTTGTTCGGCATCCTCCTCCCAGAGGCCGTTCTTTTAGGGAAATCTCTCCTCACACTCTTCACTCAACACTCCTGTGCAGGAGGAATAGCACCTTTTGGCTAAAATCGCTGTGCTGGCACACCGCCCTTCCCTGGGAGCACTTTTTATGAATGCAGCTGTATCATAACCTATGCCGTTTGTATTTATCAGCTTTCTTGCCGTGCTGTAAGCTCCACAGAAGGAGGAGGGGTCGGACTATTTGGTTCCCTACTGCTTTCCTAGCACCCAGCACGGAGTCTAATGCATGAGTTCAGTAACTATTTTCCGCATGAATAAATGAATCTATCAAGTTTTAGAGAAGCCAGATGTGAATTTCAAATGTGTAAAAATTCACCTGGCATTGAAATCTTGAAGGAGAGACTCGGGTCTATGATGAAAGATGTTTGTGGGGTGGAAAAGTCAGCTTTGCACCTCCCTTCAAACACATTAGCACCTGTGTGTGAATGTTTTAGTACATTAACCGTGTTCTTTTGGTCAGAACTGAGGTTCAGAAGCAGCACAGTATTCTGGCTGAGCATGCAGGCAACAGACAAGACTGCTTGGATTTGAGTCTCAGCAAGCTATTTACTAGATATGTGAATACAGCATGTTAATTAATGCCACTGCCTTCCTTTCCTTATCCATATAACTGAGCATTAGTACCCAGCAAGGTTGTAAAAAGAAACTCAGAATATGCACAGAGTGCTGAGCACAGAGTCCTGGAACACTGTAGGTGCTTAGTAAGTAAGTCTTAACCGCAGTTATTGTTCTTATTAATTTCATGATTTCTAAATCCTTGCCAATTTTCCGAGACAACAATTTCCTCAGTTACCACTAGATGGCATTAAGGTAAACTTCAAACCTACGCACTATCTGGTCCTATGTCCCCATCAGTGAAGACATCGTGAAAAGCAATTTCATACATTTCGCTTTAAGTTGTGATTTAATGACTAAGGACCTTGCATTATTTTATGTAAAAACATCATAGAAGGGATTGTATTTGAATCAGCTGTATTTCCATTAAGGTTCACCATGGTTTTTTTTTTTTTTTAATTTTTTATTTTAGAAACATAAAAGTACAAAAACATATTGACAAACAGACACCCATTATCATAGAAAATAGTACAATCACAACTAATCTATAGACAAGGTGATATGGTCTCAACAGTAGTTGTTGCTTTATCCATTGATATCTTCGAATTGTAGATGTATGGACCCATATACAGACATGCAAA
>PVLD010034816.1:0-12322 GCA_004027595.1 Dinomys branickii | reverse complement strand
GAGGCCAGCCTGGGCTACATAATGAGACCCTACCTCAGACAAAAAACCCCTCCAAAAACAAAACAGAAAGTAACAACCCCCCAAAACCCACTTATCATTATATGTTCTTTGAAAACATTGCTGAGCTCGCTATACAACATGCACCACATAAATCTATTTACCAGTGTCCCGCTGCAGCCAACTGAGCAGTAGAGGGCTGAGCACGAAGGCGTTTCTCCTCCTGACCTGCCCTCTCCAGGCCCTGGTGTCCACCCTGACATCTTTGCTCTGCTCCAGATGTCTTGGTTCCCCTTGATGGACAACCAAGACTACCAGTCACAAACTCCCTCAATTCTTTCTTTGGCATATCCCTCAATTATTAAGTTCTTTAACCTAAGAACTTCTGGCACAAATATATCCTTCCTCCCTTTACTCCTGCCTATGAGGAAGACATGTCTTTATATAACCTAATTTGCTGTGATAGTTTCTCACCTCCTAACACGCAGAATGCCATTTCAACCTTCCAATTCAAGCTACCTCAACTCATTCAGGCCTCCATAACTGCTTTGAACAATCCACACTGGTCTCTTGGCCTCTGCTCTATCTCCCAAGTTTTCCTTCCTAGCCACGCCCCTCCAGCACATTTGCATCCACGCTCCAAGACAGCAGCACCTTTTGCTGTCCTTGCTGGGCACAGCCTCTCAGGGCCTGCCCACGGTCATACTCAAATGCTGCTGAATGGAAAATGCATGACCACTCTGCTCACAGTCAGAGGCCCTGTTGAAAAACAAAATCAGATTCTTACCTTTCCCATGAGACCAGTCACCCCAAACATGTGCCAGTGAGCTGCTTGCCACTTGCTTTAAACTGTATCCTTCCTTGGTTTAGAACAATCTTATCAACTTTCCTGGTTACTCCACTCACATATTATTTTTTTAAAATATTTTTGTTATTGTTTGTTTTTTTTTTGAGACAGGGTCTCATTATGCAGTTCAGGCCAACCTTGAACTCACTATGTAGACCAGGATGGCCTCGAAATCATGGTAATCCTCCTGCCTTAGCTTTCCAAGTGCTGGGATTATAGGCATGTGCAACCACACCCGACTTCCATTCATATATTTTATTTTTTTTTATTTATTTATTTTTTTCATTCATATATTTTAAAAATGTTTCCCAATTCAAAAGTTCCCAAACTAGACCAGGTGTAGTGGTGCACGCCTGTAATCCCAGAACTTAGGAGGCTAAGGCAGGAATATCCTTGCAAAGGCAAGAATATCCTTGCAGGAATATCCCGAGATCGGCTTGGGCTACAAAGTGAGCTCAAGGCCAGCCTGAACTGCATAGCGAGACCTTGTCTCAAAAAGACAAAAAGAAAAAAGTTTTCAAACTAATCTTTCCCTTTGAAAATTTATTTTTAGATTTTTTTTTAATTCTAAAAGTTACACTATTTTCTTCTTAAATTTCTTGCATAATTACTTTTATTCCTGTATCTATAATGATCTTTATATTTTTATATGATACAGCAGTAGTCTAAATCAACACAAATAATTCAATAGTGTATTATAATTTTACATGTACATAACCCTAAGACTTAGCAACACTTTTTTTGTTTTGGGGTTTTTTTGGTGGTACCAAGGATTGCACCCAAGGCCTTGCACATGCCAGGCAAGCACTCTACCAAGGAGCTACATTCCCAGTCCATGTAACTGCACTTTCTTTTTTCTTTTTTGTCTTTTTGAGACAGAGTCTCGCTGTACAGTTCAGGCTGGCCTTGACTCACTCTGTAACCAAAGCTGGTCTTGAGATCACAACGATCCTCCTGCCTCAGCCCAGCCTCTCAAGTGCTGGGATTACAGATGTACACCACCACGCCAAGCTGTCACTGCACTTTCTGATGTAAATCCCAGAAAAACATTTGTGCCTATGCAGGATCATCTACAATCATAAAAAGATGGAAACAGTCCAAATGTCATTAGTAGAAGGGACAAACTACTCTGTGGTACAACTATTCTCTGAATTTCTTTTTTTTTTTGGTGCTGGGAATTGAACTCAGGACCTTGCACTTGCCGGGCAAGTGCTTGTGCCACTAAGCTACATCCCTAGATCTATTTTCTAAAACTGTACTTATAGTCATTACAAAAAAGGGGAAAGGTTACATAGGCCAGAAAAAAAACTCATTTGAACAAAGAAAATACAGCAAATATATGTTTGTTTTTATAGTTTAATATATACAGAGGTGATTGTACTGCTTTAATTCTCTTTTGGTGGGTCTGGGACAAAGAATCAGGCTTGAGAGGGACTTCAGTTGTACTTGTATGCATTCGTTAACAATACAGCATATTACTTAAAAATTTCAAAGAAAGTGAATATATAAACCAATACACAGATATGGGTTTAAATCCATGAGGAGCCATCTTACCTGTGTAAAAAGCTTTCTTTTGCTAGCTGAATTTGTAGTGTTCCACCTTTCCATTTTGTTTTGTTTAAAATGGACATACCTAAAAGGTAAAGAACATGGAAACATAAAAATATAGTACAGTGCATGGTTTTTATAACATTAAAGTAGGCTTGCTTATCACAAAGAAACACACAGAAAGTAGAAGAAAAATGTAACCTGGAGAGAGAGGTAGCCCAGGCTCCCATCTTACCTTGACCATTTACCTGAAGATTTCTTATGTTTCCTACCTAATAGCTACAAAATTTATTTGCAGTTTGTTTATAAAGTAATGTAAGGAACCTTTGCTGAATAAGTGACATTTATTTAATATGTTCTTGTCATTTCCCAACTATAACTATGAAACATAATGTAATATTTTCATGGTGAATCTGAAATTTTGAAGTCCTGTAGTGTACTACTTTTTATCAACTTATACCAATTATCTCTGCAGTACCTGTAAACAAAATAATTACAAGCAATTGAACTATGTTTGAACTATTATGCCCTACTTAAGTTTTCCAAATGATTTCTATCCATTTCCTTAATTTTCTATGTGGCAAGTACTATACTAAGTACAAATGTATTATTTAATTTAATCATCACAGTAATATGAGGCAGTATTATCTTTTCTCATTTACTGGAGAAGTGAATTGGTGCTTAGACTCTTAAATTACCTACCACAGGTAACATAGCAGAGCTTACACATTCTTTCCAGCATTTTTGGGGGGGGGTGGGCGGGGGGGCGTACCAGGAATTGAACTCAGGACCTTGCTCTTGCCAGACAGGCGCTCATGCCACTGAGCTATATCCCCCGCCCCACTTACAAGTTCTTAACCACAATTTCATGTTTCCTCAATGAATAATATAGTAATCTCTGCAAATGAAATGATAAAAGACTGATAGTCTTCTCCCTCTATCAGCAAGTGTGTTCCTTTTATTTTTCAATTCTCTTTTATTTATTATTTTTAAATTTTTATTTACTTTTGAGTTCTCTTGATTTTTTTTGTGGTGCTGGGGATTGAATCTATAGCATGCATATCTAGGCTCTACGTGTCCAGCCCTCTCTAGATTTTCTTTTTCAGTATTAGTGCATCAAACCACTGAGCTCCATCCTTAGCTCTTTTCAAAAACACTTTATTTGGAGACAGGGTCTTGCTGAGTTGGTAACTCAGTTTTCATTAAGTGCTAAGATCACAGGTATGTGCCACTGTGCCTAGCCTCTTTTGACTTTCTAACCTCAAAGTAACCAGAATACATTACTGCATTAGCAACACTGTGGATTCTGTCCCCTTCCTTCATCACTGAAGGCCACCATTCACTCCCAGCTTTAGGAAGCTCAGAATAACAGGTTACAGTTTTAAAGATGGGCTTATGAGGGACTATTCTATAGCCTCAATAGCATTTATCAACAATCACTAGATGTCCAAGAACAGAACAGACTGAAGAGGCGTGTGGCCAAGCATTCAGTAGAATATGTATAACAGAGAGTTTCTATGAAACTTTGACCCCTGTCTACATTATTTGAGAAAAGCAAGTTTTAAGGGACCCTACTAGCAATATGCTACTGCAGTTTGCAGACACAAACGGAATTGACCTAATCCTGCCAAGATGCAGGATACCACAATTTTCTTAAACATGGTCATAATTCAGAAGAGGCTGCTGAGATTTAGATTTAGAAGCAGAGTTATCCTAAGTTACACAGTGATGTCAAAGAACAAATAGCACAGAAGATATATGATAATCTTACATTTTTTCAGGTCTGCTTCTGCTACTCTGATGTTAACATATGCAAAGACTTTCTGTGTGTTTCCTAAAAAAAGGAAAAAAAAAATTAAAGTCTTATTTAGAGAACATAAAAATAATGAACTTTATAAATTTAAAAGATGTTCTTAGAAATTAACTGTTTCAAAAAACCTTATTTATTTTTAATTAGATACAAAGATTCTATTTTTCTCTTTTTTGAGGGGATGTGGTGGAGATAGAACCCAAGATCTTCACACCAAGCTAGGTCCTCAGCATCCCCTTTATTTTGAGATAGTGTCTAGCTAAGTAGCTAAGATGTCCAGACTGGGCTAGAACTTGAGATCCTCTGCCTCCTAGAGTGCTGTCAAATGCACAGCAATTCTCATCCACATGCAGAAAGAACTGCCTGTAGTGGGTCAACATTCTAAAGATCAAAATCTAAAGATCTAAATCTAAATATCAAAATCCTACCACTCCTGTCTGATTACCTGCCTATATTGGGATTATAGGTATATGCAACCAAACTGAGCTAAGATTGTATTTTCTAAGCATGATTATAAAAATGTTCCAAAAGAAAATATTAGGTAATCAGTGAAGGAAGAATTATGTTTCTAAAATCATATCCTTTAGATGTTTTCCTATTTCAGAAATTAATTTTGATCAAATTCCATTTCACACATAGTGTTTCTAAATATCACATATCACTTTCATCATTCAGAGTTAACATTTTCCTCGGGTTGTTTTATTTTGTGATATTTGACCCGAGTTATGTTTTCCTTTAGCCACACAGTGAAAAATTATAAACTTACCTTGGTCATCCTTTCGTGTGATGATCTCCACATCAGAAACTTCTCCAAATCTGCTGAATTGATTTTGTAGGTCTGTCTTAGAAATGGCTTGGCTAAGGCCACCCACAAAAAGGCGCTTTGCTTCTCTGCTGTCTTTCATGAAAGCTGGTCATATATTTGGCGTGTCCTAGTAGGGAGATAGTTTTCTGCACATGGAAGAGTTCTTTCTTATGGTTTTTCTCACATGTAACACCCTGAACCTTCTGTGCTAAATTACTCTCCTGACGCTACATTTTACGTCCTATTGTAGGGCTGGAGATATAGCTCAGTGGCACAGGTGCCTGCCTGGTAAGTGCAAGGTCCTGAGTTTGATCTCTGGTACACAAAAAAAGAAAAAAGAAAACCACACACACACACACACACACACTTCCTATTGTATTGCTTCCATACTATGCCTGGAGGCTACTTAAGCCCGCATCCACATTCTTTCTAAATGTGTTATGGAACCACACTAGCACACACATATAGACACAATTATACACTACCTGTTTTCATTTATTTATTCACATTGTTGGGTGTTTTTATTTATTTGGCAGTGAGGATTGAACCCAGTGCCTTCTGCACACTAACCAAGAACTCCAGCACTGAGCTACACCCTAGCCCTTATTTTGAGCTGGGGTTTGGCTCCTGTCTCAGCCTTCCAAGTAGTTGGGATTACAGGCATGTGCCACCGGCCTCCCTGAGTGCTGTCAAATCCACAACAATCCTCAACCACATGCAGAATGAACTGCCTGTAGTGGGTCAACAGTTCTAAAGATCACCTCCCACCATTCATGTCTGACTACCTCTCTATTGTTTGTTCACATTTTTTTTTGTTTGTCTTTTTGAAACGGTCTCAATATGCAGTTCAGGCTGGCCCTGAGCTCCCTTTGTAGCCCAGGCTGGTCTCCAATTCACAACGATCCTCCTGCCTCAGCCTCCCAAGTGCTGGGATTACAGGCGTGCGCCACCATGCCCGGCCATACACTTTTTTTTTTTTTTTTTTTTTTTTTTTTTTGTTTAACGCTAAATAAGAAAACCACCTCTCTAGGAGCTCCACGGTCAGAAAAGTAATAAATGCTGCCATTACAATATCACGGGACAATGAAACTGTTTGCAAAGTGCTATTTAGGCACAAAAAGAGCAGCGGATATGATAGCTACTATAGATAATCCGGGTCTAATTTCAGATCCTGGAGTTGTTACCACTATAGTAACAATCCCGTTGGATTACATGAAGTTTTCAGAGGTAATGAGGTCTGACACCCTTTAGATCTCTCATCTCCTTTAGCCCCCTGCAGGCGTTCAGCTCTCAGCCTGCTCTTAACCAATGAGATCACAAAACAGCATCAGAAGCTCAATGCAAGTAGTGCAGTGTGGATGAGAGTAAAAGTGTACCTCTTCCTGGTAACTTCCATCTCCAACCTACCCACCCCCATCTTCGAAAAGATCCAAAGAAGACAAGGAAGCCAGGTCGAACAGCCCCATCACCTATGCCCGAACCCAGTGCTCACCACGCCGCCTTTCAGAGCCTGCGCTGCTTAGACCTGTGTCTTCTGGTCACGTGTCCCAGCAGGTGCCTTCTCTTTTCCTTCCTACTCCATTTGCCACCCAGCCTCCCAAGGTTCCGTTTTCATACGTAGTACTCAGAGGCTTATTTCTTTTCTCGTAGTCCGGCCTACGCCAACTTTCGTTTAACCTTTGCAAAAGAGCCAAAGCCCAAATGCCCTAATTTCTACCGAAAAGACTTGCCGTCGCGTGTCGCTCGTCTCCTTCCCTGGGATAGGCGCGCCGGGCGCCAGCGAGCGGAAGCAAAATAAAGAAGAGCTCCGTGTGACAGAATCCGGGTAGCTCCACGGCGCTAGCGGGGGTGAATGGCCGAGGGTTTGGGATTCAGATTGGAACGAACCAACTCTCGGAAAGGTAGGAACTATTCAGAGATAGGCGTCGCAACCTGAAGAGCGACGTCAAGGCCCCGGCATCTTATTTGAGTGTGGGAGTAACTATTTGGGGCCGCTAGGTTTACGCATAGCTCTGTCGCCTCCCTTACCGAGCTCCATAATGGTCCGCGCCGGGAGGGCGCGCGAGGCTTGAAGCGAAGCCCGGAAAGCGGGTGAGGGAGGTGGCGGAGAGTCCCCGCTGTTTGTCTTGGCGATGGAGGCTGAGCAGGCCGAGGTGCACGCCTTGAACGCGGAGATTGCAGCTCTGCAGCGGGCTTGCGAGCAGCTGCCAGCGCCCAGGAAAGACGCGCCCCGAGTCCGGTAGGTGGTCTTTGGGCGGCGTCCCGGGGCGAAGCAGTTGAATCTCCGCAAAGCTCGGGACTGCAGCTCCCTGCGGGCCCGGCGCTGGCAACTGTAGCCTGGCACGTTCCCAAATGTGGATGTGAACAGACTTGGACAGACTCTCTCAAGGACGGGGTCCCAGAGTTCTGAGCACTGCGTATGGGGCCGTGTAGTGAGCGCGTTGCAGCTCAGTAACTCGTCTGGTCAGAGTCACGAGAAAGTCTTAGCACGTTCTCTTTCCCCATCGAAGACTGTTCAGGATTTGTCTACCTCTCTTAACTAAATCGTGCCTTCGGCAGGCAGCTGTATCCAATTCAGATTTAGTAACTCAAGGTCTCTGTTTTTTGTGATTTTTCATTTAGGGTAATAGCATAAAATTTCCCTTGAAAAATAACTTACATAAAGAGATAGAGAAAAACGGCTAGTGTAGTCAGTAGAATCTGACAACTCTGAGGTAGGTGCTGGTGTTAACTCCGTTCTAAAGTTAAGCAACCTGCGAATCAGAGAAGTTAAGTAATTTGCCCAAGGTAAGGGAAAGGAGGTATAAGAGCTGAATTGGAACCCAAAAAACTCTAGCTGCAAAGTCCTGGCATTTCCCTTGATTCAAAAGAGAAATGGCTATAACAGTTAATTATGTAACAAGGAAGTTTCATTTCAAACCTGCAAGACACTTGAAAACCTAAACCGTCTAATAAAAACAAAGTTTAATGAGAACTAATTTGAAGCCAGCGATGGTGCAGATCTTAAGCCACTCTGCAGCCTGAAGCAGAAGGATCACAAATTCAAGCCCAGTCTGGGCATTCAGCAAGACCCAATCTAAAAAACAAAACAAAACAAAACGGGTCTGGAGTAGTGCAGACCAGTTAAAAATAGGGAAATTGAGGGAGCCACTCTCTTCCCTTCAACTATACATATAAACCCTAATAATTATCCGTGTTTAAGTTTAGGAGGTCTTGATGCTGGAGGAGCAAACTGTGGACACGGGTGAGAGCTGCAGAGGGAGGCACCTGGAGTGAGAGGTGTCTGACCTTTTAAGTACTGAAAGCCCAACTTACAGAGAGTTCTATTCCTCTTCCTCGGTCCCTTTTCCTCCTTTTTCTCTTTGTCCCTTTGCCCTTCTGCTTGTTCCTGCTGCTACCATCCTGTGATCTTCAATAAACTAGCTTCTTACTACCAGGTGTATGCTTGGCAATTCTTTCCTTGATTTACACAAGAATCTGGACTATCTTGGGCCCATTCAACTGTAACAGAGGTGTAACTCAGTGCAAAAGCACTAGGGTCAGTCCCCAGTACCACCATAAATAAATACAATTTTAAAAGTGTTGGAGATACAGCTCAGTGGTGGAGTATTTGTGTCACACCCTGGGTTCAATTCAATCTTCAGTACCATGAAGATGAAAAAGACGAATTTACCATAAGGGCAACAGAGATTGGGATTTTCCTCTGCTAAATGCAATAGTAGAAAATGTAAACGAGTTTAAGAGTGCTTGCATGGTGTTCTGTATGGTCATGAAAAGTAGAGAAATGTGTAACTGTTAAAGGGAGAGGGAAACGGCATAACTGTAATTGTTCCTTAAAGAGGAACAGGCTAACAATGTATGTCTGTGTCCCCCACAAGTAAATAAATTTATTACTGTACCTTGCTACTATACATGTTACCCACTAATCACTGCAATCATTAGCAATCATTGACTTTTAAACTCAAATCTTGTATAGATTTATTTTATTTTGTCGTTTTTAGACAATGTGTCACTATGCAGTTCAGGCTAAACTGAACTGGGCTCACTTTATAGCCCAGGCTGGTCTCAGACTCGCAGTGATTCTCCTGCCTCAGCCTCCCAAGTGCTGGGATTATAGGTGTGAGCCACCATGCCTGGCTAGATTTATTTTAAAAGGGACAATGCTCTTTTGACCAAAATTTTTAAACTACACAGACAGATTTGCAAATAAAACTCCAAAACTAGTAAAATTCAAGCTAGCTGCAAACAATTCAAATTAACACCGTTAGTTGAAATAGAACAATATTTTGCTCAAGTAATTTCTATAAGAATATATAGCTTCTGCTTTGTATATATGGTATATGTATATATATCATAAAATTTACTATTTTAACAGTTTTTAAGTGGATAGTTTAGTGGTACTAAGCACATTCACATTATTGTGCAGCATTACCCCATCCATCTCCAGAAATTTTTCATTATCCCAGACTTGAACTCTACCCATTATTAAACAGTAACAACCCCTTTCTCTACTGCTGAATATGGGTTCTCATTTGAGTTTTCCCATATTCTATAATGTGATAACTTGGTGCTTTTATCTCTTGGCTGTGTAGAAATACCTGAAACCCTCTCTCGCAGCTTGCTGGGACATTTGTATTCACTGGGCAGCAATCATTTATGTTTGAAAATTGCAGTTTTTTCTTCTTTGGCTTTTATATTTAAAATAATTTTTTTAGCATTCATAATGGAAAATGCAAGAGCAGGTATGGAAGACTAGATGATACAGAATATAATTAATATTTAAAATTAGCATAAAACGGAACAGAAAAAGAATTTTATAGGATTTATACAGATCTTTTGTTCTGAGTGTAAATATTGGCATTACATGGTATCTTGTAGACATTATATATAAGGCCATAAGAGTGTTGCTTAATGTTGTAGAATTAGAAATATAACACTAGGTTTTTGAGGGAGCAGAAAGAATGATAGTAATTACACTATCAGGCTAGTGAAAGGAAACATTTTGTGGAATATTCTACCTTGTAGGAAGACAAGATATATAGTAAATATATTTAGGAGTTACTGGCATGAAGGAGCTGAGGCTAATCGTGAGTACTCCTTTGGAACAAAATACATATTTAGGACAGCAGAGGCAAGAGCTTTAGGGACTTTCCCTAACAGTGACAAGAATCAGATATAGCCAGTTGTGGCACACAACTGTAATCCCAGCACTTGGGATGCTGAGGCAAGAGGATTGCTATGAGTCCAAGGCCAGCCTCGGCTACAAAGTGAGTTGAAGTTCAGCTTAAATTGCATAATAAGACCCTGTCTCAAAAAGACAAAAAAAAAAGGATCAGAGATGTTGGAGGACCCAAGATATAACATGACTATTGAGATAATCATGCCCCAGAATCTAAAGAAGGAATTTTTTTGTTGTTGGGGGTTACTGGGAATTAAAGTCAGGACCTTGCACTTGCCAGGCAGGCACTACAAAGAAATAGTTTCAGATGGCAGAAGTATAACAGTTTGAAGGAAATAATGAATGACAAAAAGTACAACCTAATGCAGTAATTAGATAAAGTTGTTTTTCCATGACCAATACAGTTATATGGTCTCATTGAAGAATGCCTGGGTATATGCCTGCATTGTTTAAAGAGATTTTGCTCTTTCTTCTTTGAATCTTTACCCTCTGTAGGCTTAGATTTCTTGAGACATCACAGTATAAAATATTGTGGATATTTACTTTTTTTTTAGAAATTAAAGATAATTCCATTTTTTGTTTTTAAGACATCTTAAAATTATTTGAGATGTCTTGGGAAATCAGATATCCACATTGGGAATTCTTGGATGAGAACTAACATTTCAATTTTGCAAAGTAGTCCTATTTTGTTTTAAAGATGTTTCTAATATGTGTAAATATAGTAATTTGGTTGTTATGTTGAAATTAGAGATTATATGTTAACAGCCATATTGATTTTGAGAAAATTATTATGTTGTTTTAGTGGGAAGAGATTAAGAGGAACAACAATGGAAATGGTTTGTGGAAATTAGGGTATTAAGTAAAATACTTCTTAGTAATTGGAATAACTTCCTGATAATTTGCTTTTTTAGAAAATCATTTACAGAGATATACCAATCAGATTCTGCAGGATGGGAATCTTCAAAAGACCTGAGAAGTCATCTTAAGCATTTAGAATCAGAACTGTCACTTCTAAGCATGCTTACTGGCTTCAATATAACAGATTACTCCAAGAAGACTGAGGATCTGACAAGCACTGAGATGAAGGAAGAAGGTGGGCACTTGCAGCATTCTTATTACAGTGTTGTTGTTTTTCGGTGGTGCCGCTGGGGATTGAACCCAGGCTTCACAGTTGCTGGACAAGAGCTCTACCACTAATCTACAACCAGCTCTTTAAAAATTTTATTTTGAGACAAGATCTTGCTAAAGTTCCCATGCTGGCCTCAAACTTGGGTTCTTCCTGTCTGAATCTCCCAAGTAGCTGTGAATTATGGACGTACCTAATTGTGCCCAGCTACCTTATTCTTAATCTAGAGGTGGTTTTTAAGCTTACTTTATTATATATAGGAAATTGGTTATCATGATTTTAAATTGAAAGTCTACAAGTTCACTATTTAAAAGTGAAATTGTGATAAACATGTTAAATCATGTTAAAGTGTCTTTTGAACATCACAGTGGGGTTAATACTCTTAAAGCTTCCTAAGGTAAATATTAAGAAATAGGACACAATCCCTGTATTTAAGTACCTTAGTAATCAAGTACTAGTAATATGTGATTAGTGACTGTCAGAACAACGGCACTGTGAATTTATAAATATTGTAATTCATCACTGATATGAGAGCTGCTTCATCTAAAATCCTCTGCTCTTGTCATTGCCTATGGCCAAATAATGTTTAGCAGCTGAAACTTTTGCCAGAAGGAGGGCATCTGATCCTAGTGACTTCAGTTTTATTGCAAGATCTATGATGTACTAATAAGTAAGCAGAAACTAATTCACCCTTGCAATTGGATGTAAAGAACTTGAGTTGGACAAGGGTACCACTCCATGAAGTAGAAATCATTTTTAGATTTTTTTTTAAATTTTATTTTAAAGACAAAAGAATGGAGACATGTGAACTAGAAAAGCCATAAACAATACAGAAAATACAAAGTTATACAGAATATAGTAGGGAATTAGAACTGGATGTTGTATTACATAGTTATCTTCACATTAGTTAACACAAAAACATTAAAGGAAATACCAAATTATAGATAAGATAGTAGGGAATTTGCACTGGGTGCTGTATAATATAAAGTTATCTTCATTTCTGCTAATAC
>PVLD010034815.1:0-12345 GCA_004027595.1 Dinomys branickii | reverse complement strand
AAACTTGTTCTGGGTGGGGTTGAGTTTTGAGACTGCGTTTTGTTCCTCTGTTTTCCCATTTTTGGGTATCAGATTCAAAATGTGGAGCTATAAATTCCACAGGCAGTTCAGCAGGCAAAGGTCTGCTGCAGAGGCTGCTCCAATGATTCCTTCTCTTTGGGAGAATGTCCCTTAAGCTGTCTGCTGAGATTTCTGCTTCCACTCCCTACCCCAAGACCTGGCCGGGACATACAAACAGCTCGCTGCCCCAGGAGTCTTGCAGACAGGCCACTCAGGTGTTCCTCCCTGGGTGGAGCTCCTTCCCTCCTCACAAATCCTGTTGGGGCACCTAGCTAGCTCTTCCCACCCGGGAAATCCCGCAGTCCTTAAAGATGCTTTGATGGCACTCGCTGGGCAGAGCTTCTTCCCGATTCAGGAAAAACCGTTTAGAGTGCCCACCTAACTCACCCTGGGATCGTGCAGACAGGAATGCCGTTCAGGTGTATCTCCCTGGATGGAGTTTTTTCCCGACTCAGAAATCCCGCCGATCGCAGCTGCTCCAGTTCACGCGGCTCCGGCTCCGGGGGTGGGGTTCTGAGCAGGATCTCGGACCGCTGCCCAGATTGGCGCAGTCTGTCCCAGTAGCGCGTTCTCTGAGTTTCCTCTGCTCCGCTGCCTCCAACAAATCCTGGTTACAGCCGCCTCTGAGCCGATCGGGTTCAGGAGCTGAGGGCGTCCTTCCCTCCGCAATCGCTCTCTCGTCTGTACGCGATTTGAACCGAGCTGCGGCCCAAGCGCAGCACCAATCCCTCATGCACCCAGCTCTCAGGATCCGCCCACTTCTCACCGCGCGGCTTGTCAGCCGGCCCTTTAATGCTCAGGCCACGGAGAGCAGCCCAATCAGTTCGAATTTTGCATCCATGGACCGGGCACCCGCGCGCAAAGGATCGGTCTCTGGGAGAGATTCCCTCTGCCGCTCACCTGGTCGCCATCTTCCCGCAAGGTCCCTACTAGATTTAATTGAATAATATTTTATTGAGTATTTTTGTATCTATATCCGTAGCATATTGATCTGTAATTTTTTTCTTCTGATGTATCTGTCTGGCTTTTTTATCGTGGTAATGCTGACCTTGCAGTGTGAGTTAGGACATTTTCTGTATTTTTTCTATCTTTTGGAGGAGTTTGGCCAGAATTTATGCAGTGAATAACTATTTGTTGAAATAATACATTCTCTTCTGAAACAGGTTTCAAATAAAGGCACAAAAACTGACTAACAAATTGTAAGTCAGTGTATATAGTACGGTGGTTTCCATTTGCAGGGAGAGCAAGTTACCACAGATTTAATGGATTAAAGCAACATACATTCATTATCTTGCAGTTCTATAGGCCAGAAAACCAACATGAATCTCAGCTTGGGGGCTCTTTTCTACTTTCTAGAAGCCACACACATTCCTTAGCTCATGGTCCTCTTCATCTATCTTCAAATCCAGAGATGTTGCATCTTTCTGACTATTCTTAGATTGTTATATCTTCCTTTGAGTTTCCCAACTCTGTATTCCACTTTGATTTATAAGAACCCTTGTAATTAGAGAGAGCCAAAATGGATAATGCAGGTCAGCTACCTAGGTCAACTCCATCTATAACCTGAAGTCCCACTTGCCATGCAACAGAGCATATTCACAGATTATTGAGATTAGGATATGAGCATCACTATTTTGCCTACCACATAGAATTTAGTCACAAACTGATAATCGACATCTATTAGTTATATAATAATCTGACAGTAAAAATATGTCAGAAACTAAGAGCTCTCAATAGCATTTTGTATGGAAATACACCTCATTTTTTAAAAATAATGTTTTTTCTCTTTTTATTAGTGCATATGTTTATGTGGAATAATGGGTTTCTTTCTGGCAGTCATACATACATATAGCATACTTTGATCATTTCTATACCCCTTTACTTTAATTGCCCTTCTCTTCCCACTTTATCTGATTCTTTACCTTTCTCTTCTCTGTATCCCTTCTGTTTTAATGCTCGCTCTCTCTCTCTCTCTCTCTCTCTCTCTCTCTCTCTCTCTCTCTCCCGGTCTCTCTCTCTCTCTCTGTCTCTATTCCACATGAAACAAAAATATATTTGTTTTTCGGAGTCTAGCTTATTTCACTTTAACATAATGATCTGGAGAAACAATGTGATATTTACGTATGTGTATCTGACTTATTTCACTTAACGGTATGGTTTCAAGGTACATCCATTTACCTAGAAATGTCTCAAGTTTATCCTTCTTTATGGCTGAGTAGTACTCCATTGTATTTTTTTTAAACCCTCATCTTTATCTATTCATTAGTGGATGGGCATTTGTACTGTTTCCAAGATTTAGCTATTAAAAACTGTGCTGCTGTAGAATGGGTGTGTATATATCACTGTGGTATAATCTTTTTGTTTTGGGGAGATATCAAGAAGGGGAACATCTTCCCCCTTCTGGGTATTTTTCCAGAAAGCCTGAAAACATCATACCACAGTGATATATGCACACCCATGTTTATAACAGTGCAATTTGTCATAGCTAATTCTTGGAAACAACCCAAATGCCCACCAACTGAGGAATGGATAAAAATGATGTGGTATTTTTATACATTAAACTCGAGGCTTTCATAGGTAAATAGAGACCATATTCAAAAGTGAAATAAATCACACCCACACGTGTAAATATCATATTGTCTCCCTTGTGTAAGAAGCGGAAGGAGTAAATAAAACCCCAAAGGTACAATAGATATTGTGAAAGAAATTGCTTAAAGGGAAAGAGCAACTGCAATGAGGGAAAGGAGAAAAGAAAGAAGGATATATATATATTGCATAAGGATAGAATAATTGAACTGCTGATGTCTCTTAGTTTATTGAAAGGAACAGTTAATGCTTAAATTGTTTTTGGTCAAGTTTGCATGCTTGTATCTGGTAATCTGAACAACTGGTTTGTAGACAATATGTAATATAAAAACCATTGTTGAATTCCTACCATCTTGTTTAGTGAAGCTCTGTAACTCTGTATTGCTTTTAATGTTTTGTTTTATTATATTTTATTCTCTTTAACTATTTGATCAGTCTTGCATTGTTACATCTAGTAATCTGAACAACTTCATTGAAGATAACAATAAGTAATATAACAACCATTGTTCATTTCCTACTATCATCTTGTTGTGTATTGTTTTGTGTTGTTTTGCTTTTGTCTTTGTAATTGTTATTTCATTACTGTATTTTTTCTCTTTAAAATAAAAAAAAGGGGGAATAGCTGAGTCAGATGGAACCTGTAGTTGTAGTTTTATGAGAACTCTCCTCACTGATTTCCACAGTGGTTGCACCAGTCTAAACTCCCACCAACAGTGGAGCAGGGTTCCTTTTCTTCCACAGCGTCTCCAGCATTTGTTATTGGTTGATTTCTTGATGATATGGAGAAATATTATTATTCTTACTGGGGTGAGGTGAAATCTCAATGTTGTTTTAATTTGCATTTCTCGAATGACTAATGATGTTGAACATTTTTTCATGTATTTATTTGCCATTTGTATTTCTTTATCTGAGAAATGTGTGTTTATCTCAGATGCCTATTTCTGGATTGGGTCTTTGAATTTGGGGTGGGGCTGATGTTTTTAATTTTTTTACAGGTTCTAGATAGAAGATCTTCGCCCAAGGGACAGTCAGATAAAATTTTTTTCCAGTATGTGAGTTTTCCCTTTGCTCTGCTGGTGATTTCTTTAGATGTGCAGAAACTTTTCAGTAGGATGAGGTCCCAGTTGTTGATTCTTTGAAGGATTTCATGGGCAGTTTGGTTTTTGTTCACGAACTCTCTGCCTACCCCTGTGTCTTTAAGATTTTTACCTACTTTCTCTTCCAATAGCTTTAGTATTTCTGTTTTAATATTGAGATCTGTGCTCCATTTTTACTTGAGCTTGGTGCATGGTGATAGACTTGGGTCTATTTTCAGTGTTTGGCAGGTGGCAAGCCAATTTTTCCAGCACCATTTATTGAAGAGGCTATCTTTCTTCCAGTGAGCTTGTTTGGCCCCTTTGTCAAAGATTAGGTGGCTGAGTGTGTTTGTCGTTGTGGCTGCATCTTCCAGTGTGTTCCATTGATCCTCAGGTCTGTTTTTTAGCCAGTACCAGGTTGATTTTATTACACTAGTTTTGTAGTATAATTTCAGGTCAGAGATTGTGATTCCACCGGACTTGTCCTTGCCAGGATTGCTTTTGCTATTCTGGGTCTCTTCTGGTTCCAGATGAATTTTAGGAATGTTTTCTCTAGATCTGTAAGGTATGCTAACGGTAGTTTAATGGGAATTGCATTGAATCTGTACAACAATTTTGGTAATACGGCCATTTTCACAATGTTGGTTCTTCCTATCCATGAGCAAGGAATGATTTTCCGTTTGTTGAAATGCTCTTTGATCTCTTTTTTCAGAGTACTGTAGTTTTCATTGAATAGATCGTTTACTTCTTTTGTTAGATTGATTCTTAAATATTTCATTTTCTTGGATGCTATTGTGAAAGGTATGGTTTCCTTAATTTCTCTCAGTCTGTTTGTTGTTTGTGTATAGGAATGCCACTGACTTTTGGGTGTTGACTTTGTAGGCAGCTACACTGCTGAATTTGTCAATTAATTCAAGGAGTCTTCTTGTGGAGTTTTTGGGGTCTTCCATGTAAAGTATCATGTCATCTGCAAATAGTGACAATTTCACTTCTTCCTTTCCTATCCTTAATCCTTTTATTTCTCTCTCTTGTCTCATTGCTCTGGCTAATGTGTCTAGAGCTATGTTGAATAAGAGTGATGACAGTGGGCATCCTTGTCTTCCAGATACTAAAGTAAAAGCTTTCAGTTTTTGCCCATTTAGTATGATGTTGGCTGTTGATTTGTCATAGACGGCTTTGATCAAGTTGAGGTAAAGACCATATATTCCTATTTTCTGTAGGGCTTTTATCATAAATGCATGTTGAACTTTCTTGAAAGCTTTTTCTGCACCTGTTGAGATGATTGTGTGGTTTCTGGCTTTGGCTCTATTACATTTTGCGAGTATTGAACCATCCCTGCATTACTGGAATGAATCCAACCTGGTCATGGTGTATGATTTTCTTGATAATTTGCTCCATTCTATTTGCTAGTATTTTATGGAGTATATTTGCATCTATATTCATTAGGGAGATTGGTCTGTAGTTCTCTTTCTTGGTTGGGTCTTTCTCTGGTTTTGGTAAAGTATAATACTTGCCTGCACATATGAGTTAGGGAGAATAGCTTCTTTTTCAATTTCATTGAAGAGTTTGAGGTGTGTTGGTATTAAATCTCTGAATCTCCTGTAAAATTCTGCTGGGCCATCAGGGCCTGAGCTTTTCTTTGTTGGTAAGTTTGTAATCATGTTTTCAATCTCATTAATTGATATTGGGTTGTTCAGGAGTTTTATATCTTCTTGATTCAACTTTAGTAGTTTGTACATTTTTAGGAATCTGTCCATTTTTTCTGAGTTTTCTATCCTATCAGAGTGAAGATTTTGAAAGTAGGTATTAATGACCTTTTGAATTTCTATGGGATGTGCAGTGATTTCATCCTTTTCATTCCTTATTGCATGAATATGAGTGTTTTCCTTTCTTTTTTTTTTTTAGTAAGTTTGGCTAGGGGTTTATCAATTTTATTTGTTCTTTCAAAGAACCAACTCTTTGATTCATTTATTTTTTGTAGTGTTTTCTTCGTCTCCATTGCACTAATTTCTGCACTGATCTTTATAATCTCCTGCCTTCTTTGGGCTTCGGGCTTGACTTGTTCTTCTTTTTCTAAGAGTTTGAGGTGCAGCATTAGACTATTTCTTTGTTATCTTTCTGTTTTCCTTATGTGTGAGTTCACCACTACAAATTTCCCTCTGAAAATTGCTTTCATTGCATCCCACAGATTCCGGTAAGTTATATATGTATTTTCGTTTGTAGGTATTTTTTAATTTCTTCTTTAATTTCTTCTGTGACCCATTGGTTGTTCAGGAGGCTGTTAATTAATTTCCAAGTGTTTATGGAGTTTTTGGAGTTCCTTTTGTCACTAATTTCCAATTTCATTGCTCTGTGGTCAGATAATATGCATGGGATAATTTCACTTCTTTTGCATTTAGGTAAGTATGCTCTATGGGCTAGAATGTGGTCTATTTTAGAGAAGGTCCCATGTGTAGCAGAGAAAAATGTGTATTCTGATGTGGCATGGAACACTCTGTATACATCTACTAAGTCCATTTGTTCACAGATTTGATTCAAACCTTTTATTTCTTTGCTGATTTTTTGTCCAGTTGACCTATCTCTTTGTGTCAAAGAGGTGTTGAGGTTCCTTATTAAAATAGTGTTATTAATTATTTGGGTTTTCATGTCTCTTAAGATCTGTCTCATATAGTTTGGGGCTCTGATATTTGGTGCATAAATGTTTACGATTATTATTACTTCCTCTTACAGTTTTCCCCTAAGAAGTATGTAGTGGCCTTCTTTATCTCTTTCAATTGTTCTTGGCTTGAAGTTTACATTTTCTACAAACATAATAGCTACAGTGGCTTTTTTCTGGGTTCCTGTCACATGGATAATTGTTGTCCATTCTTTGACTTTCAGAGTATGGATTTCCTTTGGAGTAAAATGTGTTTCCTGTATACAGCATTTGTTGGGTTTTGTTTCTTAATCCACTCTGCCACTCTGTTTCTTTTGACTGGTGAATTGAGGCTATTTACATTTATGATTATAACTGATATGTGATGGTTTATCATTGTGATGTTATATTCTTACTTTTTCTACCTGTTTAATTGCTTGCTCTGCTTGAGAGTTCCTTTCTATTGTTGTTCTTGAAAATGTGGTCATTTTTTCTCTGTCTAAAATATCTTTTAGTACTCTTTGTAAGGATGGTTTGGCACTCATGAAGTTATTCAATTGCTCTTTGTCATGGAAATATTTTTATTTCTCCATTAAATTTAAAGAATAGTTTGGCAGGATACATCAGTCTTGGTTCCAAGCTGTTTTGTCTTAGGACCTATAATACTTCACTCCGAGCTCTTGTCAATTGGACGGTTTGTGTTGAGAAGTCTGCCATGATTCTCATGGGCTTTCCTTTATAGGTAATCTGTTTCTTTTTCTCTAGCAGCTTTTAATATTCTGTTCTTTTGCTGGAGATCTGGGGTCTTGATTATTGTATGTCTGGGTGTAGTTTTGTTATGGTTATGACTAGTAGGGTTCGTATATGCCTCATTTACTGTATCTCAGATTCTGTTTCCATGCTTGGGAAATTTTCTGCTATTATTTCTGCAAATATTCTTTTTATGTCATTTGTGTTGCCTCCTGCTGTTTCATTGACACCTATTACTTTGACATTATTTCTCTTTGCCTTGTCTTGCAGCTGTTGCATTCATTTTTCCTGGATCCTTGTTGATGTTTAGAGATCCTTCCTTTCCTTTCATGATCGCTAGCTGCCATGCTGTCTTCAAGATCTGAAATTCTATCTTCGGCTTCATTCAAGTGGTTTTGCAAGCTTTCCATGGAAGTTTTCATATCCTGGAAATCTCTTGGAATCTGTTTCATGCATTCTAATTCATTCCTATATTGTTTATGTAACGTTTCCATCTGTTGCCTATGTTTATTTTTTTATCTATTTCTTCTGTAGATATGCTGAGCAATTCTTTCCTTATTATTGTTATTTCATTTTTTGCCTGAGAGATTATGTCTGTTTTGATTTCTTCTACGACTTGATGGAGTTGTTTCTTTCCTTCCATTGCAGTCTTTTCAGCAATTTCAGGTGTGTGTTTACCAAGTTATCCTATGTTGATGTCTCCTGGACCTGTTCTGAGTAGGGTGGAGTTCTGAGATTGCATTTTAGTCCTTCATCTTGTCATGTTTGATGCTGGAGGCAGAATGCTCAGTCTCCCTCTTCTCTGGCAGCTCAGCAAAGGTCACTAGTGACCCTAGCTTTCCTGGTGATCAGGCCTGCCCCTCATTGTCCACTGAGATGTGCTGCTTAGTCTGGTGTCTTCTGGCCGATGGTGAAGTGTACCTAGTTCTCCAAGGTCTCAGACGCAACCTATGCTGTCAGCTGATGGCAGCCTTTCTGATCTAGGGTCCTCTTGCAGCTCAGGGCACGCATATGACCCTGAAGCAGGCTGCACTGGTGGTGCAATCACAGATCAGTCATCCTTTGACCCCAGGGAGTTTAGGGCATAGCAGAACCCAGACACAAATTGCAGGGTCAACGCTTTGTGAAGCACCTGATGCTGTGTCTCCAGGCAGGTCGGTGTACACAGGAGCCCAATATGGTCTGTGCTGGCGGTGATCACAGGCTACCTGTGTCTGTGACCTGCAGAAGGTCAGGGAAAATGTGAAGCCCAGACGCAAACCACGGTGCTAGCAGTTTGTGCACCCCCTGCCCTAGTACCCCTGTGGCCCAGGGCATGCACAGGGAGGGCTCAAACATGAACCCTGGTGTTAGCAGTTCCTGGGCCTTCTGAGTGAGGATCTCCTGTTTGCACCAGGCACATGGAGGGCAGAGACTCACACTGTAATGGTGGCCAGTTGTGGGTCGCCTGCTCTGCCCCCAGGAAGTAGATGGGAAGTACCTAGTTCTCTGGGCTTTCAGCTGCAAACTGTGGTGTTAGTGGGTCGCGGACCACCTGATTCTGTGTTTTCAGTCAATTCAGTGTGCGCAAAGGAACCAGGCGTGGGCTGCTGTGGTGGTGATTAGGGGCCACCTGTGTCTGTGACCTCCAGAAGGTCAGGGCACAAGTAAAGCCCAGACACAAACCGCAGTGATAGCAGTTCATGCACTCCCTGCCCTGGTACCCCCGTGGCCCATGGCACACCCAGGGAGGGACCAAATGCGAACCCTGGTGTTAGCAGCTCCTGCGCCTTCTGAGTGAGGCCCTCCTGTGTGCACCAGGTGTATGGAGGGTGGAGACTCTCCCATCCCTCTATAATTGTTTTTTTTAAATTTTGAGACAACGTCTCCCTAAATTTCCCAGGCCGGGCTCAAACTTGTGAATCTCCTGCATTGGCCTCAGGAGTACTAGAATTACAAGCATGCACTACCATACTCAATTTCTACTACCTCTTGCCAAGGCCATTTTTTTAAATTTTAAAAATAAAAGAATGAAAACATTAACAAACAGACATCCATTTATAAAATAGCATAAGAACAATACAAACAACAAAGTTACAGACAAAGTGGTAGGAAATTAACAATGGTTGTTGTATTACATGTTGGTATCTTCCAAGTGGTTTCTCAGGAAAACAGATAGAGACATGCAATATTGATCAAACAAGTAATCATTAAATATTCCTTTCAGGAAAGCAATAGAAGACAGTAGTACAGCTGTTAGCTATCCTGTATATACATACATACACAATTTCCTCTTCTTTCCTTTCTCCTTTCCCACACCCCAGTTGCCCTTTACTTTTGAGCATTTTCCTCTCCTTTCCCATTATCTGTCATGCCCCCTAGTTTTTATTCACTCTTTCAGGTTCTTACACTAGTGAGACAATCCGTTGCTTACACATACAGGTCTGACTTGTTTCACTTATGAGTATGGTCTCTAGTTGTGACCATTTACCTATAAAAGCCTCAAGTTTATCTTTCCTTATAGCTGAGTAATATTCCATCATATAAAAGTACCACAGTTTTTTTATCCAATCCTCAGTGGATGGACATTTGAGTTGCTTCCACCATTTAGCAATTACAAATTGTGCCACTGTGAACATGGGTGCACAAACATGGCTGTGATATGATGTTTTCAGATCTTCTGGGAAAGTACCCAGAAGGGGAATGGCTGGGTTGAATGGGACCTGTAGATCTAGTTTGCTGAGGAATCTCCAAACTGATTTCCACAGTGGCTTCACCAGTCTGCATTCCCACCAGCATGGAGAAGAGTTCCTATTTCTCCACAGCCTCACCAGCATTTCTTATTGGTTGATTTCCTGATGATAACCATTCTTACTGGGGTGAGATGAAATCTCAATGTTGTTTTAATTTGCATTTCTCGAATGACTAATGATGTTGAACATTTTCTCATGTATTTATTTGCCATTTGTATTTCCTTATCTGAGAAGTGTGTGTTCATCTCAGATGCCCATTTTAGGATTGGGTCTTTGAATTTGGAGGAGCTGATGTTTTTTAATTCTTTATATGTTCTAGATAGAAGACCTTTGTCCGAAGGACAGTCAGCTAAAATTTTTTGCCAGTTTGTGGGTTTTCTCTTTAGCCTGCTGGTGATTTCTTTAGATGTGCAGAAACTTTTCAGTAAGATGAGATCTCAGTTGTTGACTCTTTGAAGCATTTTATGGGAAGTTTGGTTTTGGTTCATGAACTCTCTGCCTACCCCTATGTCTTCAAGGCTTTTACCTACTTTCTCTTCCAATAGATTTAGTGCTTCTGTTTTAATATTGAGGTCTGTGCTCCATTTTGACTTGGGTTTGGTGCATGGTGATAGACTTGGGTCTATTTTCAGTCTTTGGCCGGTGGCAAACCCATTTTTCCAACACCATTTATTAAAGAGGCTATCGTTCTTCCAGTGAGTTTGTTTGGCCAAGGCCAAATTTTCTAACAGCAATAAACATGTCTCTTCTATTTTCTTCTGTAAGTTTTATAGTTTAGATCTTACTTGTAAGTGTTTAATCCATTCTGAGTTGATGTCATGTATGGTGTGAGAAAAGAGTCAAATTTCAGTTTTGTGTATATAGATATTCACTTTTTCCATTACTGTTTACCATCCTTTCCTCACTGTGTGATCTGGACACCCTTATTTAAAATCTATTCATAGTAAATGCATTGCTTTCTTTCTGTGCTTTCTATTCTGTCTCATATGTCAGTATGTCTTCTTTTATGTCAGTACCATACTGCTTTTATTACTGTAGTCTTGTAATTTGTTGAAATCTGAAAGTGTGATGACTCTAGCTTTGCTGCAGTTTGCTTTGGTGTAAGGTTTCTTTTGTGGTTCCATATAAACTTAGGATATTTTTCCATTCCTGTAAGGAATGTCATTGAGTTTTTGGTAGAGTTTGCAGTGAATGTGTGGAACACTTTAAGTCATTTGGATATTTTAGCAGAAATAATTCTTCCAACTCATGAGTATGAGGTATCTTTCATTTCCCTTGCACTGTACATTACAGGAAAAGCTTTGCATTTTCTCCATTGATTATACTATTAGCTGTAAGCTCTTCCTATATGGTCATTATTACACTGAGGTGAGTTCTTTCTGTAACTATTTTCTTGACAGTGTTTATTGTAAATATATGCTAACTTTTGCAAAATGCTTTTTCTGCATGTATTGGAAGGATTACATGGTTTTTATCTTTTTTATATCAACCTGGTATACCACGTTGATGATTTTTATTGTGTTCAACTATCCTTGTATCCTACAGAGAAGTCCTGCTTGTTCATACTATATAATGATTGTAATGTATTATTTAATTTTATTTACTAATGTTTGAAGATTTTGTATTTGTGTTCATTAAGGATTTTGTTGCTGTTTTAGTGCTTTGTTTTCAACTGAAATAATTACTAACCCTTCGTGTAAGGCAGGCCTAGTAGCAACAAACTCTCACAGTCTTTGTCCAAGAAAGTCTTAATCTGTTATTTATTCTTAAAGGACAATTGTTCAAAGTAAAATATTATTGAAGGATATGTTTTGGGGGGGGTACTGGGAATCAAACTCAGGACCTTGCACTTGCTGGGCAAGTGCTTGTGCTGCTGAGCTACATTCCCAGCCCGGTAAAATATTATTGGATGGAGTATTTTTTCTTTCAGTACTTTGAATATATCATCCTGCTGTCTCCTGGACTATAACGTTTCATTGAGAAATATGCTGTAGTGTTATGAAACTCTTTTATTTGATAAGTCACTTTTTAAATTTTTTTATTTCAAAGAGAAAAAATAACATAAAATTTCAAAACAAAATAATAGGAGGGCAACAATGGTTAATATATTACATAATATTATCTTTAAATAAGTTATTCAGAATACAAGATATTAGCATTTAATTGTCCAAGCAATATTAGCACAAACCTTTCTTTTCAATGAATGAAGAGCAATTGGTGGTATAACTATCTGTCTTGTATATATATATATATATATATATATATATTTATATATATATATATAGTTTCCCTTCCTCCTTTTCTTCTTTTCCCCATCCCAATTAAAGAAATGGAATAATGATAGGAAAGGAAGAAGTTAAATTATCATTATTTGCACATGACATGATACTCTACAGAGAAGACCCCAAAACTCCACTGAAAATGTTAGATTTAATAACCAAATTCAGTAGCATAGCTGGATACAAAGTCAACACTGAAAAATCAATAGTTTTCCTGTACATGAATA
>PVLD010034814.1:0-12346 GCA_004027595.1 Dinomys branickii | reverse complement strand
AGCGTTAGTTTTCAAATCCTGGAATTCTCTTTGGACCTGTTTCATTCTTGGTAATTCATTCCTAAATTGCTCTTGTAACGTTTCCATTTGTTTCCTATTTTCTTCTAGTCTTTTGTCTATATCTTCTCTATGTGCACGGAACATTTCTTCCATCATTGTTTTCAGCTCGTTTTTTATCTGAGAAATTATTGTGGGTATGGGGCTTATTTCTGCTTTAAGCTCTTTTATGGCCTGTTGGAGTTGTTTCATTTCAGATGCAATCGTTTCATAACTTGCAGGTATGTGATTTCCTGGTTCCCCTGTATCCTCACATTCAAAACTTGTTCTGGGTGGGGTTGAGTTTTGAGACTGCGTTTTGTTCCTCTGTTTTCCCGTACATGGGTGTTTGTAACAGCATTTATCAGAGGCAAACAATAGGAACAACTGAAATACCCGTTGGCTGATGAATAGACCAACAAACCCTGGCCTTCCCACACTATGGAGTATTATTCAACCCTAAGAAAACAAATGCAGTACTGATACAAGCCACCCCATGCACAAGCCTTCAAAACATAACACTAATGGAAAGTAGTGTGGCACGAAAGTCCACATATCTGATTTCATGTATATGAAGTGGTAGGCAAATCCACAGAGACAGAAAGTAGATTAGCGATTTCTAGGGCTGGGAGAGGGCAGGGACACACAAATGACAGGTCAAGGATACAGGGTTTCTTTTGGGGATGATGAAAGTGTCTAGAATGAGATAGAGATAATTATTGCACCATTTCATAAATATTCTACAAACCACTGCGGGCTACCCTTTGGATGGATAGATTTTATGGCTTATGAATGGACAGGTTTCCATTGACAACAGGTAAAGCTGTACTGGGAAGTCGTGCCGTTCCTAAACTTGATGCGCTTTCTGAGTGTATTAGCTGATTTGACTGGTGCTGTCACCATCTTCATTATTATTTTAAAAAGATAATTGCTCATAATGTGGTTCTGTTATCTTCATTTCTTCCTTCAAATTATAGAAACGCTAGCGATTGCAAAATGTTTTCAAAGGTGGTCTGCATTTTTTAACTGGTCCTGGGATGGAAAAACCTTTGAATGATTGTGGGTATATGTCTTTTGCCCTTTTGCTTACACTGTATCTTTTTACTATAAAATAAAGTACTTTTTGGCAGGTCAGATGCCATTTATAGATTTTTTTTCCTTTTACTCTCTCTCATTTGACTTAGCTGACTGGCCACTCAATTCCTGTGTTGTTGGACAGAAGGAAAAAAGACCAAAAATAGGATAATTCTAAGGAATTCTTCAATCTTCGTGATAAAATTTCCTTTTCATGTTTCTCCCTCATAGTAAAACAGAGCTTTTTCTTTTGCGGGGGCAGTAGCTACATAGTTTGAGACTTAATGGTTGTCCAGTATGCTAGCAATTCAACATTTGGGTGTTCTATGAAATATTTTATGTAAAATAGATACCAAAAGTGACTCTTTGCTTCTGTCAGTTGTGGAACAGTGTTTAGGCTATGTCTGCTGAAAGTGTAGATGTATGGTAAACACTATGATTCTTTTTGGGTGGTTAATGGGTGAGATTTGGGGGGCATTTCATGGTTTCAAGGATTACAGGGTATTATAAAAGTATGTATACTTAATAAATCATAATTTATAAGCATATTAGATTACTTGGCTAGGACTAGAGAAACGCACATTGACTGCCTTTTATAGATCTAAATTTAATCTAGGCTGTAACTGGGCTGTAACTTTCGTTTCTGGATTTCCTTCCGCAAGCTTAGAGGGTATTCTAATTTCATCATTATCAATATCAAGATCATTTCACAGCTTCCTGGTAGCTGGGCGTCACAGTTATTTTTGCCAGGTTCTTTGTTTAGATTCATGACCTTGTCTGGCTTATCTTCGATGACTCTGTATTTGCAGTCCCTGTGGCTGGCTACTGATTCTTGATATTTTACTTTGACCTTTGGTAAAGCTGTCACTGTGACTCTTTCTAGCGGGGACCTACCTGGTTAGTAGAGTCTGGTCTTGCTCTGCCAGCGGGGGCTGGGGGTCTGTTCAATGACCTGGAATGGTGGTGCCAGGGACATCTCTGTCCTTAGTGCTCTTTCAGCTTGATGTCATGGGGGAGCCACCTTTTTATAAACTGTAGTGGGTTTAGTATGAGAACTACTACCAAAATCTTGTTTATTTATATGTTTATGAATTAAATGTGGTCCTTGACTTCATACCGACTGTCATTCTGATTTGAATTTTTCTAGAATGATTATTGTACACTAAACATTTATAGCTCTTATTTCCTTTACGTTTTATTGTTCAGGAAAAATACTTTCAGTGAGGACTGGTAATTCATAGATGAAGGAATTACTTTTGCAATTGCCAAAATTGTCTGTGGTTCAATTCTTTTATTAAGATTTAACTTTTAGTGAAGTGAAACATTTACTAAAGTTCAAATGGTGTAACTTTATGGCCTGGTTTATGAAAATGAGTCAGTCATAGCTAATACTCGTAAGATTATACTCTGAGCTGCAGATTGGAAAAGTATGGGTGCCTTATTTGTCTCAGTGAGTGGGATAACGAAAGCTGTGGTTTTTCCAAATTCAGTGACTGTTATGTGTAGTTTTTGTGCCAAGTAACATTTATTTCTCTGTGTGCAAGCATGTATTATGTATGGGCTTGTATATAGGTTTGAATGTAGTGTATTTCACACAGATCTGTTAAGTTAGAATATGTACCGCTTATCTCAGTTTGGCATGATTATGCATTTGTGCATAAACTGATGTGGTCTTGGTGCCGGCCTGGCAATGTGAGCGTGGAGAGAAGGGGGCGGGGTGGGCTCTGTTTCTTTCCACTCTGAGTTCCACGGACAGTTTCTTTTCTGGTTAGCTGGGCTGATCTGAGAATCATGGGGCGGCTGCCTGTATATGGCTCAGCCCCAGAACCTTCCAAGTCGGCCCCCAAACCTGCGCATCTCTGGTTACAGTCTGCTTGGTTCTTACTGGAAACAAGTGATGGGCCTTGCAGCTTCCAGCCGGGCTCCAGCTTGTCCTCATTAGCGTGTCTCGATTCTCCCATCAGAGGGTCTCTGACTTCTTCATCACACAATAATCTTGCACGGAGCCACGATTCTCTCTGCTTTTATGAGCACTGAACCTTGGAAAAGGAAATGATTATTCATTAAAACTCTAAACACTAGAATAAAATGTTCCTACTTAGATCAATTAGAGATCAATTTAGTGCTCTAGTGAGCTTCAGAATTGCTTAGCTTGGGTGAAGGAAAAGTAAAAACGATCAAGATGAGATATATTTATGTTCCAGTTTCCCAAGATGAATGTAGTTGTTGTGTATTGCAAATGTGCTCATAAAAATTTTGCTTTTCTTGTCTGCCTGTAGGGTCTATTTTTATACCAACTTTTCTTCCTATTCATGTTCCTTGAAGTCTTGTCAATAATAAAACGATGTTTAAACATGTGAAAAAGATAAAATGAGAAAGTCATTGAGTCATCTTGATGTTTATGGTTTTAAAATTTTGTAGCAGTTTGGCAAGGGAATAGTTACAACAGAGTAATGTTATTTTAATTGAAGTGTGCAAGTTAGAGATCTGCATTGAATTATGGGTAAATGTACACTTTGTTTAGACACACCGAGCACCTTTACTCATTTGATAATTTTTTAATTGACCACCAGTATTGGGAACTGCATGTGCCGTGGTGATCAAAGCTGCCATTTCTTGCCCTCATGGACTCACACAGATCAATATGTAATCAAATTGAGATATGTACTAGGGTGCTAGAGACAAGGAAACAGGATGCACTGAGCAGCTGAGGGAGACTGGAAGTCTGCTCTACAGAAAAGACTTTTAAAAATTAACCCTGAAATGTCCCCTGGAAGGTCCAGCAGGGTTGGAATGGGCTGAAAGATTCTGTGGGAGGTGGGTGGGGAAGGCGGCAGGGACAAACATCCTGGGGCAGGAAGGGGCTGGGTGCTTCTGGGTAGCACAAGGGAGGAGGGAGAGCAATGAGAGATAAGGCTAAGGGGAGGACCTTTGGACCCTCGATTCAAGGCCTGTTACCTGCTAACTCTGTTGCTCTGGATTTCGCTGTTCAGCTGGTTGCTATTTAGAGAGCAGCCCAGAAAGTTACAAGAGGAGAGTTCAGGAGACAGTGTTCTAAGGTTATGTGCTTTACGTTGAAGGCAAGAGATAGTGGTAACTTGCATTGGTGGATGACAGAGATGTGGATCAGTTCAAGCCGTTTTGAGAAAAGAGCACTAACTGAACTTGGTAGAGGTGATAGATTGTGATATTAGAAGCAAGAGATGCTGAGGATTCATTTCAGGGTCCTGGCAGGAAGAAGAGAACGGGTGAAGGTGCTCTTCTGAGATGGAGAAACCACAGGCAGAGTAGACTAGAGAGAAGACCAACAGTTACAGATTTGTCAGCTTGAAATGTACTGTGTTGTATTTCAGCTGAGCGATCAGGTAGGCAGTTGTATCTACAGGGAAAAGAAACATTCCTGTCACTCTCCAGGGGTTCGATAACCAGAGTCTATGAAATAAACTGACCCTAGGCAGGGTAATGGGAGAAGCGGTATACAGAGACTTACTACGTGCATGTGTGCACAGGAGCCACACAAAACACTAGATGCAGAGAGAGGCCAGTGGTTTCAGTTCATAAACCATCTGAAGCTGCAGGAAGGAAAAGGAGTTTGGGGTTTCTGGGGTGGTGGTGGTGGTAATGACAGTTTATGGGAAGCTGAGCGGAAGAAAAGCATGGTAAACTAGACTGGCTTCTGTGTGCAGATCTAGTCCCTTGGATAGCAGCCTGCAGAATAGGTGCCAGGCTGTGTCAAGGCCTTTGTGGGAGATGGCCACTGGGCTGCCTTCAGGGTCCTTCCTGTGAGAGGGGGTGATCCCTGGTAGATGGGATTCCAGCAGGGGTTCAGGACAATTACACTCAGGAACTGTGGTTATGGTTTGTGTCTAGATGTCCCACAAGAGCCTCATGCACTCATGGACAGGACTTTTGAAAGGTGATGAAATCATGGGGCCGTATAGCTACAGAGGCGGGTCACTGGGGCTGTGACCCAGAAGGGCTCATCTCCCTCCTGGCTTCTTGTCTTTCTTCTCTGCTTCCTGGTTGCCATGAGGTTGAGCAGCTTTCTTCACTGAGGCCCTTGTGCCATGTGATTTCTGTGTTGAACTTGCCCAGTATAAACTGGAACTTCTAAAATATGAGCCAGAAGAAATCTTTCCTCCTTTAAGTTGCCAGTGTTGGGTCTTTTGTCCCAGTAACCAGGAAAGTAACTAAGACATAGTCAGGTGAGGAAGATTCAGAGAAGGCTGCACCCTGAGCTGTAAGGGAGAAAGAGGGAAGACACGGAGTCGGGGAGGTCTGGAGATCATAGGCCTCTGTTATTTCAAAGCAGTCTTCATGTCAAAGCTCCATACTTCGAGGTACCATCTTCTGAGCCCCAGGGGGTATGTGGATGTATTTATCTCTTATTATAAAGCAAAGTATTCCAAAACATGACAGCAAATCTATGTTAATAAGCTATTACTGTTTAACAAATTACCCCCAAATAGATCACCTTAAAACAATGAATGCAAACTAAGGGTGTAGCTTGACCCAGCATGGGTGAGACCTGCATTCCATCCTGAGCAACAGAAACAACAGCAGCCACAAAACCACAAATATTTACTTTCTCATGCGGGTTCCTAGGTCAGGAATTAGTCAGTGGCTTGGGTAGGTGACTGTGGGCAGGTTGTCTCAGGAGGTTGCATGGAGGGCGTGGCCATGGTGTCCTTCACGAAAGGCTTGAGTGAAGCGGGAGCAGGGTCTCACAGAGAGGTGGCTTACGCATGGCACTCTCAGCAGAGGGTCTCAGGTCCTTGCCAGCTGTTCGTGGGAGGCCACAGTTCCCGGACAGGGTGCTCTCCATGCACAGCTGGAGGCATGGCACCTGGCTTCTCCTGGAGTGAGAGATGCGAGCAAATGCAAGGAGGGACTGCACCGCCGCGTGTGACAGTCTCACAGCAGCCTCACTTCCCCTGAATGGTGTTTCTTAGAAGTGAGTCACCAGCCCTGGCCCATATTCAACCCACACTCAAGGGGTAGGGAATGAACCATCACTCCTTTATTTTTTAGAATTTCTAATTATTGATTGATTGATTGCTGGGGATCGAACTCAGGGCCTTCGTGCTGAGCTACATCCCCAGCCCTTTTTCATTTTGAGACGAAGTCTTACTCAGTTGCCTAGGCTGGGCTTCAACTAGCTGCCTGTCTGCGTCAGCCTCAGCCTCCCAGAGTGCTGGATTGTCATGCCAGCAGACCTGGTTTAAGCCCCTTCTCTAGAGTAAGGACTGCAAAATGACTTGTGACCACTGTTTTTGGAACCACCACCTGTGATCTTGTAATTCAGAAGAGAGCATTGTGCTGGCTGTCGAACGCTGGGAGTTTGGGGTATAGAAGGCATGGGAGTAGGTGACAGATGACTTAATAAGAAACCATAAAATTGGGAGAAAGCCTAGAGCTGATCCTGTAGGAAATCTGACTTTCAAAAGATCTGCAA
This sequence comes from Dinomys branickii, assembly GCA_004027595.1. Lineage (NCBI taxonomy): Eukaryota > Metazoa > Chordata > Mammalia > Rodentia > Dinomyidae > Dinomys > Dinomys branickii. Next base: position 5,781 of record PVLD010034814.1, on the reverse strand, counting down.
TGGAGGAGTAGAGGGGCCACTGAATCTGGAAGGACAGGAATGTGTTTCTCAGGCAGGAGAAATCCCCTAGGTGGAAGCCTCCTGGGGGACCTATTTACTTACACTTTTAAGAATTTGTTTTTCAATATGCAATATAAGAACCATTGTTAAACTCCTACCATCTTGTATGGTGAAGCTCTGCATCATTTCCAATGTTTTATTTTTTGTTTGTTTAATTTATTTCTTTTTTTACTTGTTACTGTCTTTGTTTGATCAAGCTTACATTGTTATGTCTAGTGGACTGAGCAACTTCGTTGAAGATAACAGTAGGTAATATAGAAACCACTGTAAATTTCTGTCATTTTGTTTTGAGGTCCTGTATCACTTTTGTTGTTTTTGCGTTGTTTTGATTTTGTCTTCATTGTTTTGTCAGCTTTTTAATTTTTAAAATAAAAAATGCGTTTTTAAAATGAATGGGTAAACAAGGAGGACATACATGTATACAGAATTTTAATACTGAGTGGGTTTGCCACAGAAATGCTCCTAAAATTAAAAGAAAAGAAACAGCAGTACGGATGTCTAACCATGAGAAAGACCAAAGGTAACAAATGCTGGGGAGGATGTGGAGAAGGGGAACCCTTGCTTACTGTCGGTGCAGTAGAAATCAGCACATTCCTTAAACAATGAAAAATAAGCTAAACGTGGTGGTGCACACCTGTAATCCTAGCACTCTTGAAGGCTGAAGCAGGAGGATTGCAAGTTGAAGTCCAGCTTGCGCAACTTAGCAGCTCTGTGAGAAAATACCTGTCTCAAAAATAAAATAAAAAGAGAGGGCTGGGAATGTAGCTGAGTGAAAAGGCCATGGATTCAATCCTCAATTAAAAGAAAAGAAAAGAAATGAAAACAGAAGAAAAGACAAGAAATCAGTGGATGACCCAGCAATTCTAATAGTGGGTATAAACCTAAAGGAAAAGATGTATACCAGTGTATCAGTATATCAGAACAACATCTGGACTCACATGTACCTTTTGCAGCACTGTTTGCAATGGCGGAGAAATAGAAACAGCGAAAGTGTCCGTCTGGTGATGAATGGATGAAGGAAGTGTGACATGTCTACACTATCCCAGGCGGCTTTCCTGTTTTTGAGATAAGATACCTGACACCCGCAAGGCAAAGGAGGAAGCGGCTCATTTGGCTCACAGTTCCAGAGGTGTCAGTTTGTTCTCAGCTGGTTGCAAGGCCGGAACACCATGGTGGGAGGGCATGGTAGGGCAGAGCTGCTCACCGCATGGTGGCTGGGAAGCGGAGCTCAGTGGAGGAGCACCCAGGAGAGATGTCCTCTCCAAAGACACAGCCCCAGCGACCCACCTCCCGGGCCCCATCTCCTGAAGTGGTCCCACCACTTTCACCTATGTGTGACGGTGGGTCAGCTCACTGATGAGTGTAGCAGCCTGTCCAGGAGTCTCTTTGTCCAGCCAAGTGGACAGTGAAGGTGAACAGTGAATTCGTGCACCGTAGAATGCTTCTAAAGCATAAAAAAGAATGGAACCCTGTCATTTGTGACAACATGGACCCGAGTGGAGATAGCTGTGTTAAGTGACATGAGGCAGGCATAGAAAGACAAGTACTACATGATCTCATTCATCTGCAGGATCTAAAAGCGCCGATGGCATGGAAGTTGGGAGTACAATGGTGGATGCCAGTGTGTGGGGAGAGCAGAAGGAGGGGTGGGCGAGGGTGATCAGTGAGTGTTCATTTAGGCCTAGAGTAAAGAGCTACGTAGGCTATTGCCCTGTGCGCTGATGACAGATAATGAGACGTGCCTTCACCATAAAGAAATGAGGAGCGAGGAGATGGACATGTTTACTCTGATTGGGCAATTTAACCAGTGCATAATCTGTCCATCCATTGAAACATCACATAATAAATTACATTAGGTTACATAATAAATGTCCTCTAAAAGTTTAAAATCCCAAAATGAATAAAATGCTAGGAGGATGTATATAAGCAAGTTAATACTGGTTCATTCTGAGAGGAGGGAAAAGTGAGATTTACATTTTCTACTTTGTCTAAATCTTCCTTATTTATTTATATTTTTGGTTTTTTGAGACAGGATCTCACTATGTATTTCAGGCTGGCCTTGAACTCACTGTGTAGTGCAAGCTGGCCTCGAACACATGGCAATCTCTCTGCCTCAGCCTCTGGAATGCTGGGATTATATGTGCGTCACCACATCCAGCTAAATCTTCCTTCAGGAATGTGTTTGCTTTTGTAATACATTGTTTCCAGTTACCACCTGTCAAGCAAGGCAAAATAACATAATGCTGATCCTTAGAACTTGACTGAGGAAAGTCGCAGGACAAACAAAACCTGGCCCATTGGAACTGAACTGCCTCATAGCCCACTCTAGTGACACAGAGAATGGATGAGACAATACCACTGTCTAGAAGAATCTGACTTATCCCTCAGCCTGCCCTATTCCTGGCCACCAAAGGGACAGGAAGTGATGTCACAGGCAGTACAGAGCCTCTCTTGAGGGTTGGTGAAAGCAGAGAGTTGGGAGTTCTGTGAAAGCAGAGGCTCCCACACTGACTTATGAGGATGGGCTTTCTAACAACTTGATTGTCAAAATGGCAGTGGTTTTGTGACTTGTAGTTACATTTGTGCAGGCCAGATTCTCTGCCATCTCTGGCCGACAGGGCCCTGCCTGACTCCTTGAGCAGGAACCCCTAAAGCCATTAAAAAATGCCATCCTTCTAATTCTGTTTCTCTAGAGCCACTCCCAGTACCAAAATCTGTATCAGTCAGGGTTTACTAGAGAAACAGATATAACACAAGATACACAAATGTACAAGAAACTACAAATTTGGCTTACAATGGTCAGCTGCAGGGTTGGATGAGGAAGCCTGCAGAGGGTGTCTGCACGCTGGAAGGTGAAGAGCCCAGGCCTGGGGCCTGGAGCTCACTGCAGTGTCCGTGCAAGTCTGCATCAAGGGCTGGTAGGTCTGTGATGAAATGCTGATGAACCCATGATGAAGGCCGGAGAGCCCACACCAGGATGCTGAAGAGTCCCAGGCGGAAGCCGAAGAGTCTGCACCGGAAGCCGGGAGACGACCGAGCTGAAGGTGAAGACTGGAGCGCCTCCCAAGAACCCGCAGCCGGTCCCTCCTCAGTTCTTTTTTTTATACAGTTACCAGCTCTGGGAGGGCGGGGGGGGTCCTCTGCACCCGCACCCTCTGCATGCCTTCCTCTTGCACAGGTTTACGATGAATACAAATAAGCACCCTGGCTCCTGTCTGAGTCATATAGTTAACCTTCTAATCTTCTCAAATTAACACAATAAACAACATCCCAGAAGGGTAGGGGCCTGTCCTTTTTACCCCAAGATGCACAACTGTTGAGTCACTTAGGCAAACCTCTAGACTCCTCAAGCTGACACAATGTATCAGCCATAACACCATATTGAATTAGGACTAAGTTTAATTGCAAATAAGAAAAAACTTTAGTGCTCAACACCCAAATTTACAAGGAAAGGTTGATTTTGGCCTGCAGTTTGTAGAGGTTTAAGTCCATAACCCACCGGCTCCAAGGCAGGGTGGTGTGGCAGAGGGACATCGCAGAGGAGAAACAGTCCATGGCAGGCAGAAGACAGCAAAAGCGGCAAGCAACAGCAAGTAGCCTCTTTCTGTCCCTTATAGCTTATCCAGGCTACCCAGCCTTAGAGTGGGCAGCACTCACACCCTTAATCCCAGCATCGAAACCTTGATCCCAGCATCACACACAATAGATCCAGCCACTTCTGAAAAACCCTACCTTTGACTGTATGAAACTTTAAGGGGACTTCTACACTCAAGCCATAACACCCTATAACTCTGGATTAAGCAAGAAAGAATTAATTTTCTCTCTAGTCTGTAGGTAAGCAGTTTAGGGGTGGTTGCTACTTAGGGAAAACAGCCACTTCTGTCTTCCTTGCAGAAGAGGGAAGGACTGGGGCAAGAAGTTCATGTCAACCAAAGCTGTTTTTTTTCATCAGGGAGAAAAGCTCCCCTAAGTTTTCCCCCCAACACTCTTCTGCACATCTCTGGCCAGAGCTGCATCATGTGGCCATCCCTAGTTGTGAGAACATGAGTATTTTAACTGGCCATGTTGCTACAAGGGAAAAGGACCCGAAAATTTTAATCTTGTAAGCAAGTAAAGGAGAAAGGATGTGTGAGTAGGCAACTACAGTGTCTACCACAATGAGTTTGTGTAGTGTTTTCCTCTTTAGTAGGATGCTTAGAGGCCTGGTCACAGTGAGGATAATTCTGATTCTAGAGTCCAGGTTGTCTGCAGTTATATTCCCAAAGAGTGATATGTTGAAAATAGAAGTTTTAAAAGATGAAATTGGAACTGAGTGAAATTCTCTATTCATCCTATTGCATAATGTTTATGTTAAAACATGCTGCATTTTTGTTCTTTAAAAGTTGCACTAAAATGGAAATGAAAAATGTTTATTGTGAGTTTTTTCCTTAATATTTTTTATTTTGATAAAATCCACATAACAAAATTTACCATCATAACCACTTTAAGTGTACGTTTATAGCCGGGCATGGTGGCACATGCCTATAATCCCACCAATTGGGAGGCTGAAGCAGGAGGATTGTTGTGAGTTCAAGACCAGCCTGGGCTACAAAGTGAGTTCAAGGCCAGCCTGAACTGCATAGCGAGACTGTCTCAGAAAGACCAAAAAAAAAAGTGAATATTGCTGTGAAACCATCACCTCCACACCTTTTCTAGAACTCTTCATGTTGCAAAACCCACATCTCGATCCCCATTAAACAGCTCATCACTCCTCTCTTCTCCTGGCAGTTGGCACTCACCGTTTCACTTTTTGTCCCTATGAGTTGAACTACCCTGCAAGTAGAGAAATATAATCATTGCCCTTGTGTGGCTGGGGTAAGCTACTTCACAGAATGTTTTCAGTGTTCATCCATTTGTAACACAGATGAGAATTCCCTTCCTGTTTAAGGGTGAAGAATATCTCCACGGTGTGTTTGACTCCACGGGAGCACCTGGGTTGCTCCCATGTTTTTGCTGCTGTGACTAGCGCTCCAGGGAACATGTACACTCCAGTATGTCCTTGAGACCCTGCTTTTGATTCCTTTGCCGCTAAGAAGAATGTGTCATCGTGAATTCTATTTTTAAATAGTCCACAGGGTTATGGAAGGAAGAGAACGATCGCAGTGTTCCCAGAAGACACCAGGCATTGTACTGCTGTAATGTCAGAGGATACTAGTCTTCACGGCTTCCTTAGGAAAGGAGACCAGGAAGAAACGGAGCACATGATCCTTCCTTTGCAAGGCCGTGCTGGTTGTGCACGTGCATTATTACCCTGTGAAGCTGGGCTCCTGCACGAGTGATTTAACAGCAGAGAGTGTTCTAGCGTAGGAAAGTCATGTCCCACTGCCATGCATTTGTTGTTTTTGTAAAACTGACTCGGATCATTAAGACTGTTTAGTCTAAAAGGATGAAAGTGGGAAGGAGACATAATTACTAGCTATAAGGTCATTTATTTCAGGAGAGCAAATATGAACTTGTACTTCTAATCTTTAGCTGCTAAACACATCTGAACCTTTTGATGCTTATAATAGATATGTTCAAGAAAAATAAAATGAAGAGCTATTTTACATCCAAGATAATTATCAAGTTGCTGCTCCCAGTAATGGAAAACAAACGTCAGACCCATGGTAGACTATTAGCAACCACAGTGGTGATTTAAGGCAGAACCTTCATTTTATTTATTATTTTATTTTATTTTTTTTT
>PVLD010034813.1:0-12348 GCA_004027595.1 Dinomys branickii | reverse complement strand
TTATGCTAATCGGTGTCTGTTTGTTAATATGTTTTTGTACTTTTATTTTTTTTAAATAAAAAAAGAAAAAAAAATAAAATTATTGAAGGGGTTGCATTATTACTCATTCAACTAGTATATATTAATGTTTTTGTTGACAGACTACCAGATGCTGGGTATTATACAACAATGAAATTTCTCTTTCCCTGCACAGTTGTAGCTTTCTTCATGAAGTTTAGAGTCTAATGCAGGATGTTTACCTGACATAATTATTGCTGTATGTATATGCTTACCACCTCATTTTACAGGAAAAAGAAAAGAAAAACACTTCAAAGAGTAAATCCCTTTTGCTCCATTTTTAGAAGATGAAGGATCAGTGCAAAGCAAATAGCTTTACTGTGAGTGAGAAAATGGGCCTGTGTGCTCATCTCATAATAAAAGGAAATGCTAGAACTATTGCACAGGAGGCAGAACCTACAAGAGGAATTTCTCTGTTCATCTATTTATTACAGCCTAGAATGCAAACTACAGGCTGGAAATTTGGCTGAGTATTCATGGCTCAGAAGAGTTAATCACAGTTTATAAAAATAAAACCAGAAGTTATAAAATTATCAATTATTACATAAGAAATGTAAAAATAGAGTGATAATGCAAGACATTTTATTCAATTGCTATTTACCTGAATTGCAGTAGTAAAACTTTAATTTCCTTGAGATGTAAAATGTACTGATCTCAATAAACTGACTAAAGCCTACCAAACAGAAAATACCTAGACACCCTAGACACCTTCCCTCTGAGAACCGATAGTTTCCTAATCTCATTGGCTGACCCCTGTACTTAATAAAAACCCGTTTGTTCCCAAACTGGCTTACACTGGCTATATTTCATAACTTCAAAAATGTACTTACATATTATAAAATTTAAGCAAAGTGTATTGCTTCAGAAGATCTAATAAAGCAGGTAGGTGGGAAAGTCGTTAAGGGCATACAAAACATATATAAATGATCGGGGAGGAATGTTAAATCCAGCCGGATTCTGGACCCGGATCGCTACTTCCTTCTCAAGTAGCTCTGTTACAGACAGCTAAACTTCTAATCACAGGAACAGAATTATGTTCTTTGTTTATGCCACAAGGACGATGCCTATGCCATTCAGAAATCACGTGTGCCAAGGGCCTCTGCCCTGGGGCAGATATTTGGCAGGTGAATGCAGATTTATTTGTTTTGAGATGAAATAATATGGTTAAAAAACAGGCAAATATTGCTACATTATCTTTGTCTTTAACCATACACCTTGCTAGTTTCAAATAAAATCGTTTCATACATATTATTGTTAACCTCAAAGTAGTCGAATCCATTTAAATGCTAAACGCACTGAGCAGTGAGATTAGAAATGTTTGATAAATAAGGGGATATAGTGCATAAGTGTTTCTTTTTTGAAATTTAAGTTTGATGACTTTGAACTTTTGAAACTGAAAGAAATTTTCTGGAAAAGTTCCTAATTTCACTTTGGAAAGTAAAGACTGAAATAAGGACAGGAGTCACTATGAATACACAATTTTAAAAACTGACACGTCAATAACATGTTTTCTTAATCTTAAAGAGAAAAGAACAAAAGCACATTAACCAACAACAGACATAAACAAAACAACACACAAACAATAGCGGCAATACAGAATTTCAGACAAGGTGATAAGAAATTAACAATCGTTGTTGTATTACATATTGTTATCTTCAAATTAGTTACTCAGTTAAACAGATATAGGCATGTAAGATTGATCAAACAATTAAATATGTTTTCTAGAATGATAACCTTCAGGAACTGACTGCCACATCACGAAATTTTCCTTTCCCCCACCACATGTGCTACTTATATTTTCAAATATTATTTTCTATAGGGAGAATAGAAAATATCTTACCTTTTTGATGGTTGATCAAAATTTAACTTTTAGAAAAATTTACTTTTGTTTTGGAGGTTACTATTCATGATATAATAGTTTTGGAAATTTGAAATTTTGGAAAAGTTCTGTCAAGTTGTTTTCATATGAAGGCGATGAAATTCAGAACCTTTATCTGTGTCAGTGACAATTTTGCATGTCTCAGCCACAGATAGGCTACAATTCCTGAAACTCTAAGATCTGATACACATGATTGCTCTCACAGTCGTGAGATATGCTTGTTGTATTTCTATTTTTAAAGATAAAAACACATTAACAAACAGACATAAATAAAACAACACTCACTGATATGGTGTATAACATTAATTGATTTGTGAATATTGAACCATCCCTGCATTCCTGGAATGAATCCAACTTGGTCATGGTGTATGCCTTTTTTGATGATTTGCTGCATTCTATAAACTAGTATTTTATTAAGTATCTTTGCATCTATGTTCATCAGGGAGATTGGTCTATAGTTCTCTTTCTAGGTTGGGTCTTTCTCTGGTTTTGGTACCAGTATAATACTTGCCTCCAAAAATGAGTTAGAGAGAATTGCTTCCTTTTCAATTTCATTGAAGAGTTTGAGGAGTGTTGGTATTGAATCTTCTCTGAATTTCTTGTAAAATTCTGCTGTAAATCCATCAGGGCCTGGGCTTTTCTTTGTTGGTAAGTTTTTAATCACATTTTCAATCTCATTAATTGATATTGGGTCATTCAGGATTTTTATATCTTCTTGCCTCAACCTTGGTAATTTGTACATATCTAGGAATCTGTCCATTTCTTCTGAGTTTTCTGTCCTATGGGAGTAAAGACTTTCAAAGTAGGCATTAATAATCTGATTTTCTGTAGAATCTGTAGTAATTTCATCCTTTTCATTCTTTATTGCATGAATTTGAATTCTTTTTTTGATAAGATTGGCTAGGGTTTTATCAGTTTTATTTATCCTTTCAAAGAACCAACTCTTTGATTCATTTATTTTTTGTAAGGTTTTCTTTTTTTTTTTCACTTTTATTTTAAAAGTAAAGAAACAAAAACATATTAACAAACAGACACAAAGTAGCATAAGAATAGTACAATCAAAACTGAGTTACAGACAAAGTGCCAGGGAATCAACAATGGTTGTTGCATTACATATTGATAACTTTGAAGTGTATACTCAAGAAAACAGATATAGACATGCAAAATTGATTAAACAAATAATCATCAACTATTCCTTTTTTGTAAGGTTTTCTTCATTTCAATTGCATTCATTTCTGCCCTAATCTTTATAATCTCCTCCCTTCTTTGGGCTTTGGGCTTGACTTGTTCTTTTTCTAAAAGTTTGAAGTGCAGCACTAGCCTATTTATTTCTTCTCTTTCTGTTTTCCTTATGTGTGAGTTCACCACTATAAATTTCTCTCTGAGGACTGCTTTTGTTGTATTACACAGATTCCAGTAAGTTGTATCTACATTTTTGATGGTTTGTGGGTATTTTAAAATTTCTTTTTAAATTTCTTCTGTGATCCATTGGTTTTTCAGGAGGTTGTTGTTTAATTTCCAAGTGTTTATAGAGTTTTTGGAGTTCCCTTTGTCATATCATAGTAATACACGTGAACCCATGTTCATAGTGGCACAATTTTTAATTGCTAAATTGTGGAAGCAGCCCAAATGTCTATCCACAGAGGATTGGATAAAAAATTGTGGTACTTTTATACAATGGAATATTACTCAGCTATAAAGAAAGATAAGCTTGAGGCTTTTATAGGTAAATGGTCACATCTAGAGACCATACTCATAAGTGAAATAATCAGGTCTGCATGTATAAGTAACATATTGTCTTACTAGCATAAGAACCTGAAAGAGTGAATAAAAACTAGGAGGTATGATAGACGTTATGAAATAAAAGGAAAATGCTCAAAAGTAATGGGCAACTGGTGTGTGGGAAAGGAGAAGGGAAAGAGGGGAAATCATGTATGTATGTATATACAGGATAATTAACAGTTGTACTACTGTCTTCTATTGCTCTACTGAAAGGAACAGTTAATGATTACTTGTTTGATCATTACTGCATATCTCTATTTGTTTTTCTGAGAAACCAATTTGAAGATATCAGTATGTAATACAGCAACCATTGCTAATTTCCTACCACTTTGTCTGTAAGTCTATTGTTTGTATTGTTCTTATGTTATTTTGTAAATGGATGTCTGTTTGTTAATATGTTTTCTTCTTTTATTTAAAAAAATAAAAGAACACCCAAACAATAGAAACAATACAGAATTTCAGATAAGGTGATAGGAAATTAATAATAGTTATTGTACTACATATTGCTACCTTTAAATTGGTTACTCAGTTAAATAAATATAGGTATGCAAGATTGATCAAACAATTAAACATTAACTGTTCCTTTCAATAAAGCAATAGAAGTTGGTAGTACGACTCTCTGTTATCCTGTGTGTGTATATATATATATAAATATTTTTTCTCTTCTTTCTTTTTCTCTTTTCCCTCATCCCAGTTGTTCCCACCCTTTGAATAGTTTCTTTCCCTTTCACATCTATTATACCTTTCAGATTTTATTTACTCTTTCAGATTCTTATACCAGTGAGACAATACAGTATTTACATATGTGGGACTGATTTATTTCACTTATGAGTATGGACTCTCCTTGTACCCATTTACCTATGGAAGCCTCAAGTTTATCTTTCTTTATAGCTAAGTAATATTCCATTATGTGAAAATACAATATTTTTAAATCCATTCCTCAGTTGTTGGGCATTTAGGTTGCTTCCATGATTTAGCTATTACAAATTGAGCAGCTACAAACATGGGTGCACGTATATCACTGTGGTATGATGTTTGTAGTTCTTCTGAAAAAATACCCAAAAGGGAAATAGCTGGGTTGAATGGGACTTCTACTCCTAGTTTACTGTGGGATCTCCAGACTGATTTCCACAGTGATGGCACCAATATACACTCCCACCAACAGTGGAGAAGGGTTCCTTTTTCCCCACAGCCTCACCAGCATTTGTTATTGGTTGATTTCTTAATGATAGCCATTCTCTCTGGGGTGAGAGTTAATCTCAGTGTTGTTTTAATTTGCATTTCTCAAATGGCTAATGATATTGAACATTTTCTCATGTATTTATTTGTCATTTGTATTTCTTCATCTGAGAAGTGTGTATTCATCTCAGATGCCCATTTTTGGATTGGGCCTTTAATTTTTGGAGGCCTGCTTTTTTTAGTTATTTATATATTCTACGTAGAAGTCCATTGTCTGAGGGACTGTTGGCTAATTTTTTTTCCCCAATTTGTGCGTATTCTTTTTACTCTGTTGGTGATTTTTGTAGGTGTGCAAAAACTTTTCAATAAGAAGAGATCCCAGTTGTTGATTCTTTGAAGTATTTCCCGTGCAGTTTGTTTTTTGTTCACAAACTCTCTGCTTACTCCTATCTGTTCAAGATTTTTATCTAATTTCTCTTCCAGTAGATTTAGTGTTTCTGTTTTAATATTTAAATCTTTGATCCATTTTGATTTGAGTATGGAGCATGGTGACAGACATGGGTCTAGATTCAGTCTTTGGCATGTGGAGAGCCAGTTTTTCTAGCACCATTTATTAAGGAGGGTATCTTTCTTCCAGTGAACTTATTTGACCCCTTTTTAAAAAATAAGTTGGCTGAGTGTGTTTATGGTTGTCGCTGCACCTTCTGGTCTGTTCCACTGATCCTCAATTCTGTTTTTTGTGAACACCATGCTGAGTTTATCACAGTGGGTTTGTAGTACAATTTCAAGTCAGGGTTTATGATGTCACCTGACTTGTCCTTGTTGCCCAGGATTGCTTTTGCCATGCTGGGTCTCTTCTGGTTCCACATGAATTTTAGAAATGCTTTCTCTAGATCTGTGAGGTATATTAATGGTATTTTAATTGGAATTGCTTGAATCTGTACAATTTTGGTAGTATGGCCATTTTCACAATGCTGGTTCTTGCTATCCATGAGCAAAGAATGTCTTCACATTTTCTGAAATCCTCTTCAGTGTCTTTTTTCAGAGTACTGTATAGATCGTTTACTTCCATTGTTAGATTGTTTCCTAAATATTTCAATTTCTTGGATGCTATTGTGATAGGTATGGTTTTGTTAACTTCTCTGTCAGTGTGTTTACTCTTTATGTATAGAAATGCTATTGGTTTTGAGTGTTGACTTTGTATCCAGCTACTCTACTGAATTTGTTGATTAATTCAAGGAGTCTTCTGGTGATGTTTTTAGGCTTCTTCATGTAGAGTATCACATCATTTGCAAATAGTGATAATTTAACTTTCTCCTTTCCTGACCTTATTCCTCTTATTTCTCTGTCTTGTCTAACTGCTCTGGCCAATGCTTTGAGCACTGTGCTGAGTAGGAGTGCTGATCCACCTAATGATTATACATAACATTACTCTAGCCCTTTGTTTAAAGTAGAAGAAATCTGAAGGCAAACCTCACATATGCTAATTCTGCCCTGAGATATTGGTATAGGTAACTTGTTTTCATTGCATTCTCGATGTTGAGACAATATACACAATATCCACAAATTAAGGGTGGAAAGATTTGGTTTATTTAGCTCACATTTTGTAGACATTTCAGCCCATAATTGGCTGGCTCCAAGGCAGCATGACTGGCAGAGGGGCATTGCAGAGGAGAAACAGTTCATGACAAGCAGAAGACAATAAAATCAAGCAAGCATACAAGGAATGGTCACAGCTCTTTCTATCCCTTCTGTCTTATCCAGGCTACTTAAGGTGGCGAGCGCTCACATCTCTGATCCTAGTACTCTTGAGCTTAGCATTGCACTATGAATCTATTGCAATCCACACACTCTAGATCCAGCTACCTCTGAATAGCCCCAGCTATGACTGCATGAGGCTTTGAGGAGACATCTAAACACAAGCTATAAACACAATTGGAAGGAAAGCAAATCAAATTCACAGTTTCTGGAAAGTTCTCAAAAAGGGAAATCATCATATTTGTGTTAATATTAGTCAGAATGTCTTGAATTATTTACTTGCCTTACTCACTACACCAAGATAGATTTTAAGCTTAAATTTTCAAATAAGGATCATTTTCAGGTGATTATGTGATAAGAATTAAAATTGCTCACTATTTGATCACATGTCCCTAATCTGCCTCACCATAAACATCATAAAGTACAAAGTGTATAAATAACGGTTTTCAAGTAAATATTCACAGATTGATATGTGCATAAAATTATTTGAATGGTTAAGCTATAGGCTGATTTTCTTTATAATAACTATATTCAAGGTATAGGAGAAGAATCTCTTTGTGAGTGATCAATTTTTTTTGAACAATACAATTTCAGACACTATTTTCACTATGATTGGCAAGATTCCTGCTGCTCCTCTGTTTCAGCGTTTGCTCTTCTGTTTCCGCCTCCTAGATCTTAGGCTGAGAGCTGTGATCCAATGAGAGCTCTAGTGCTGTCTCTTTCACTGGCCCACACCGTTTCTGTAGCCTAATCAAAATGTGGCATTTTTTCCTAATATGCTACCATATTTTTCTCTCCTCATGACACCTAATTTGAAGGTGGCAGACTGGAAGATGCACTGTCCTGTGACAAATTTGTAAGCCACAAATTGATCTCTGTTCTGCACACAGCAGTATGCAAGCATAGCATCTTGCAACATAGCATAAATCACATCTTACTTCTTTGCTTATAGACTCTGAGAGCTGAGTGGCAGTGTGGAGGTGGATGGGGGTCAGCTCCTCACCGCATCCATCGCTGCTGATAATTTATGGGTAAGATATAGCACTTGTGAGTTATGATGTCTTTTGTGTGCTTGAATTGTCCTGTGCTGAGAACTGCAATGCCTACATCATAAAATTTAAGTGTTTACTCTCTTGTAGTACAAAAAAAAAATTTCCTAAGTCTTAGAAGCACAACACAATATCCAGGAGCTATAAAATTTATCCAATGAAAAAGTCACATCTTCTTTTGGGTTGGTGTTCTGCAGATAATATCCAATGATACCACCGAGTATGCATACAAATAAGCCTGATTCAGGCTTGATGTAGGGCAAGATTTTCATTTCACACTCACTAAGATATTGGAGAGGGACTTCATTACAATAGTATTAGACAATAGTATTTGCTCACATACCATAAATCACATACCATAAAATAAATTTTTATGGAGCCCTGCAAGTATGTATTGTGCTCATGTTATTATAAAAATGTACATTAAAAAAGTAATCATATACCGTAAGAAGTATGGGAAAAAATCATTACTTTGCTGTTTGAATAATCTCAAGTGCAAGTTTATTCTCATGCATTTTAATTTGATCTTATCATATTCACTTTTAAAGAAGAAAGTGCAGCCTTACGTGCACTGACAGTCCTGTCATGAATTAGTATGGATCCAGCAACTATACACTTCAAGTTTTCAAGTTTTACTTCAATTATAAGTTAAGCACTTCGACGATTATGAATAGTAGCACATCAAAGTTTAACACTGACCTAAGAAATGAAACACAAACTTTCAACATCAATTAGGAGATGGTAGATTCTGTAATAGTAAAGGGATTCATTATTTATGGACATGAAAGAGCTCTGCTGGGCCATAAGAATATGTTAAACTTATTAATGTCAAATAAGCTTCCAAAGCATGGTCTAAATAGAAAACTACTCCAGTTTGAGAAGCTCATTTATACAGTCTTATAAAGCATCCCCCCACTGGAAACCCTTTATCTGAAAAAGGGCAAGTGATCCAACTACCAAGAGTAAAGCCTTGTAAGCTCTCTGGAGAAGGATTTATTTTTAGGGAAAGGCTGTCATTATTTATGTGGGATACATATTCATGAGCGCTCTTTGTACTTGCTCTTCATTTCTCTGTTTTATTGTACTCAGGAAGACATGTATCTATTCTAACTATGATACTATTTTTTCAACAGCCTTGTTTTCAATAATTACAATACCAACAATAATAACAAAAATCAGATATTCAGATGTGAATAGATTTGATTTCTTCTAATCTTTAAAGTGCTTCACAATATTCTGATATTTTAATCCCATTATGTACTTTATTTTTCCAGTATACACATAAGAAAAAAAATAGTGTGAATGTGGGATAAATTTAGTGTAAATTCTGTGCATATAAGTCTGTTAAAATGTAAGCTAAATGAACTCAAAGCCACACAAAGTTGCCTACAAACCTGAAGATATTTACCATAAACTATTAACCCTTGTCAGTCTTGCATTATTTTCTCCACCTCCTCTTTGGTCCAACTCAGTCCATTTCTTATTTGCGGAATTTCTGGATCCCGAGCTTCAGTGATTTTATTAAACTTTGCTTAATACTTTTGTGAGGGTAGGCAATGTTTTCCTGAGCTGAGATGTTGTAGCATATTAAGTGCCAACAGTGTGTTCTTCTAGTGTAGCTGATTTTATTGTAGATTTTGGGTACCTTGAAAGAGTGAGCCATGTGTTTCTGAAATTTGAAGAAAAAAGGAAACTATAAAAAATCAGAGAGTCTTCCATAACTTGGGTGTTTCTTTTTTTTGAAAATTACTCAACAAAAAGTTGTTTATAGATTAAAATTTTTAAGTAGCAGATTTTATGTCAAATTGGATACAAATCTATGCTAATATATATCTCTGCCTATTTACTGATAAAACCTATGTAACTGTATTGATTCATTACAAAAAGTGAATAAGTAAATAAACTGAGCTCAGCAGGAGTAAATGGAAGACAAATGTAGTAAGAACAGAAGGGAGGAAGGAGGAGAGATAAAAAGGAAGGAAAACCATCCAAACACAAGGCCAAGTTTTTTGGAGTAGACTGTTTTTGGTGGATGTCCATATTTGATTTAAAAATGAAGTATTCCTACCTTTTAAACACAGTAAGTTCCAGCTCCACTTAATGAGAAAGACTAATAGTCAATAAAACTATGAAACCAATGATATATAAAAGCCATAGTGTATAAGATTTTAATATAGATTTTGTTTTAAAGTACTTTTACTTAAATGTAACCAGGCCAAGAACTAGCATGGTTAACTTAGATTGGAATTGTCTGTGGGCTTTTCTTTCCTAAGTCAGAGGTTAAATAAAGAAGTAACTGGACTTTCAAATTGAGTCCCAAAACAATGTTAGTCTTTCTCCTCTGCACTGCCACAGTTTGGTGCGGTGGGCAGGCTGAAACTTGATTTACAAAAATTTGTCACAACGGCTCCAAAACCACATGGCTTATGTAGTTTCCCAACCTTTCTGGTGAATAAAATTAGAATTAGGCAGGCTGCCTTGAAGTCTATGTTCTAGTGAAGAAGTCCACAGGGAACTCTATCACCGTGCCTCTATGTCTGCTACTTTGAACTTAAAGTACAAACGTGCTCCTTTAGTTATAACTGCTGAAGGAACTGGTAGATACACAGCTGCCTCTAGAACAGAATCGTGGTGACTGACAGAAATAAAAATACATAGATTAAAATAAGAACTAATTGGGTAGTTTCTTAAAATATTCAAAAAAATACTGTACCTCAAAGGCAAAATGTTAAATAATTGAACTAGACTTTTTTTATTATAAGTAAAATCCCTGTTCCAGCTACATTTCATTAGCATAATTATTATAGGAATTTAGTTAAATGTGAATGTGAAGTGGGCAGTTGCATATTTAAATAGGGCAGATCACAGCTGCGGGAGTTTCAAGTCAGAATCGTGTGGGACTGAAGTCTGTGTCTGTACTTCTTTCTCATCTCGCCTGTGCTTGCTGGCTGAGTGTTCATGAATTTAAACTACATTTCTAATAAAGCCTTAAAATATTATCACAAATGTGTTTCCTTTCCTCCAGGACATCTTTTGACAATTGCTTATTACCATGCTGTGACACATTTTTAGCTGTCTTCCCGACTGTCCTTTTGGGTGACATCCTTTAGCCAGTTTTAGTGAATCCTAACTGGTGATTAAAAAACAGAAAGTAACGCAAACCTTTGCATGAGAGTGGACGTGATGAACTGTCACCGGGTCGGCCGCAGGTTACTTTACCTCTCATACTCAATTTATTTCTCTACTTCTGAGCAATGGAGAAAATCTATGTAAATCACATCAATCATCAATATGAAGAAACAAGCTGACAGACTCATGTACAAATAATTTAATAAATAATCAAAAATTTGAAATGTAAAAGTTTTTATCAAATAGACTTTTGTAAGTGATTTGGTTAATTGCCAAGGAAGGGAGCACAGTGAAAGTTCACCTCATTATTTGCAGGGGCCTGAGCAATTCTATGCCATCACATTGGTGGATGGAAATTTTGGCAGGAGACCAGGCTGGCTGACTCTCTCCCTCTCTGTCTCTCCCTCTTCTGTCTCCCTCCCTCCCTTCCCTTCTTTTCTTCTCTCTGGTGTGCCTTATACACCGTGTTGTACTTTTGCACACAGGTTCAGAATTACAACCACTTTATAAACAATTGCTAATCATTTATATGTTCATCCATGATAATTTCTTTACTTTGCAGTCTGCTCGCCAGCACAGACATCTTTTCTCAGGGAGCTGCTTCCAGAGAGAACCCTGGCTGCCAGGAGAAGCCCAGAGAGCGGGTCTCAGGCCTGTTTAGGGTGGACAGTGGTTTAAAGGTGGGTGGAGAATGGTTTGCTGGACGCATAATATTTTCTAATGGTCAGAAAAGAAAAGAAATATCTGAAAGAAATGAATGTTTTCTTTAGGGCAAAGGGCAATTTTCAAAAAGCCTTGAGTGATTTTTAAGACATTATCCTCTGGATCCTCATTTTATTCACACATGATGAAATGGTCAAGTATGCTATGTCTTTGCCTTTTCTCCTAACGAAATATTTTTTAAAAATGTAGAATGTAATTTTTAGTTTTGGTAGTTTGTCCTAAATTTTACTACTCCTAAATGTCAAAGGGATGGTAACATTTAAAGATATTTATGCAAATTCATTAACCATCTTGTTCAGGTTGATGTATTATTTTGGAAAGCACTTTCTGGAACAGTTTATTGATTCTAATTTTAAGCTTCACCTGATGTTTTGCAGGTACTTCTTCTGACCTGGAAGTAACACTCTCAAATATCAAGATAACTTTTTTGGTTTTGAGACAAGGTGTAGGTATATGGTTCAGGCTGGCCTCGATCTCACTATGTAGCCTAGGCCAGCCTTGACCTATTGGTGATTCTCCTGCCTCAGCCTCTTGAGAACTCAAACAACAGGTGTGTGCCACCATACTCAGCAAGGTTACTCTTAAGTATAAGCCTCTGGAATATTATTCAGCTATAAAGAAAGACAATTTTGGGAACTTTGTAGGCAAGTGGACAAAACTGGAGTCCATACTCATAAGTGAAATAAATCAGCGATACATGTGCAGGCAACGTATTATATCACTGGTGTAAGAACCCGAGGGTGGGAATATAAACTAAAAGTCATGAAGGAAATCTGTTCAAAAACAGAGAAC